>WEIT01027183.1:33452-122986 GCA_013389985.1 Dryoscopus gambensis
TGTCAGGTTTGTTAAGAACAGTTGACTGTAATGCTGTGCTTGTGTTAACTAGTAATGGCAGCTTGGGTGGGTTTAATTTGTTACCAATCAAATCAGAGTAGGATAATGGGAAATAAAACTAAATCTTAAAAACACCTTCTCCCCACCCATCCCTTCTTCCCAGGCTTGACTTTTTTCCTGAGCCNTGGTCTTTAAAAATGAGTATTTGTGGAAAAATATTAAAGGTAATAAATAGCTGTGGTATTCAAAATGAAGATAGAGCTATGAAACTAAATCAAGCACCCAGGCATCCATATTTTTTAAAAGCACAATTTTTCAGTTAAGAAGTAAGATGCAGCTCTGTAAAGAAAAGCCATACATTAAACCACTAAACTCTTTGGAAGGAAAAGAAACAAACCCCACCATCTTTGTTAAATTTCAATCATTACTGCTCATAGGATAGAGAATTTACAAGCAGAAGTGTTACCTCCTCACTTATTACTGGGAAAGAGATTGGTGTCTAATTTATTAAATCAATGAGAGTGAGCACTACAAGAAGATCTACCATATTTACAAAGATAACTTCTGAATATACTGAATAAAAATTCTTATTTGGCTTAGCTGGCCTTTATCCCCTGAAAATGACTGGTATACTTCCATGAGCCAGTATTTTACCTGCTCTTTTTGCACAGATTTATTAATGGGAATAATACTTGGGGGAAAAAATTGTCACTATCAGAAATATCTGAACAGCATGGCTGGTGTTGTGGGAAAGACTGCACAAGAACTTTCATTTCAGAAGTAGAAAGACAAAACTCTCAGTACTAAAATCAAACCAAACCCCAAAGCACACATTTGGTGCCACTGCTTGATTATTTGCTTGATTCAAGATGCATTTTGATTTTGATGTTTTTGTGCCTGAACTGTGACCATATGTTTAGCATCACTATTTGTGGCACAGAAACTCTGTTTATGGAAGACACTTAAGTTTACTCTCACTGTGACTGATGTTTAACCTATTACATGTGATCGCTTAACATCACTCAACTAGTGGTGAGCAAGACTTGGAAAATTCTTCTACCTTTCTCATGTTTCCATAGGTTTTTCTAACACTTTGGGATGTACCTTGGTAACTACTGGAACAGCCAGTCCACATATTTATTAGCAAAATACAAGACTTTAAGAAGGATGTTTTGAACTGGGAATATTAACTCTCATAGGTTCTCTGATAGTGTCATAATCTCAACTGTGTACTTACGAAATGTGAATATGTAGAGACCACCTACTTATTCCATCCAGCACTGTATCTGTCTTCCTTCTTTAGGATCAGGAATAAAAAGCACCTCCATCTTCTACAGTCCCTTGTAACAGGCCATTTACATCCTCATATATATTTTCATAAGCTCTTTGGGTTACTTTTATGCCTATTATAAATAAAGGAAGGATTACTTTAAGGAGGAAATCATAGGGCACATCTATGAAGCACAGATAGACATATGGCAAAACCAGGTGAACTCAAGATGAGGGTACAGAGTATGTACATAAGCTTCAGCAGCATAAGCCAACTTTGAAACTATTTTGATGAAAAATTAAGTTTAAAGAAAAAACCTGATTTGTTCTATTTATTTGGCATTGACAACTCCTGAAAAGTGATGCTTCTTTTCAGTGACACTTGCCAGTGCAGGTTTGTTTCTTCTTTTAATTAATGCAAGACAAACTGGGATAACCTTTTTCACCTGTGTCTAAGCTGTCACATAAGCAGTTCACTCATTCTCTGCTTCCCAGAGAAAACCATGTCAAAGACACACTGATCTGAACCGCCACTTAAGCACAGGCTGAGTGCTGGAGAGCAGAATGCCTTTCATACAGGCAGCACCTCAGATTTCAATCTGTATCAGTACTGACGTGCAATCTACACACAGCAACTTGGTCAGAAGCCATTTCCAGACACAAGGTAAATTGTACCCATTTTCAGAAAAAGCACATGTGAGTATCAAGTGAGCTGCTCCTCGTGGTGTCCAAACACCTGCACAGCTCCTCCAGGGTGTGCTCGGTAGCACAGACACTACTTTAGATCACGATTGAAACTCCCCATCATAAACAAGAAGTAACAATAGCAGGTACTTGCTAGCACTGAATCACCTCTCTTTACTGCAATGTTTCTCTTTATTGCAATATAGTTTTAATTAGCACTTACAAGACAGGCCTGTGGGATCTGGTGAAGCATGGGGCACACACGATAGGTTCTTACGACATCCATTTCTGTCTGTTTAATAATTATGGTGATATGCTGAACACTACCCAGGCTTTTAGACATTCATTAGGATGTTATCTTTGCTCTCTAGGAGGGATTTTATATTTTCATATTACTAAAATATATGCTGTGGAGTTAACCAATTTTAAATACTCATAAACACAAGGAAGATTAACTTTTATCTGTGTTTGAGTTTCATAAGCTTATAGTGTTTGAAAAATTCCAAACTCCGGATAAAAGTTGTGCTTTTTATTGATGCTCTCTGTCCTTGCTTGATCCTCAAAAATCTTCCCAAACACAGCTAGTGTTCAAACAAGGGAGAGTAGAGAAGAATCATTATACAACTGAATTTCTTATGTAAATTCTGAATCCTAGGAAAAGGAGACATAAACACCAATTGGTTTCTGTCACTGTGGACAATAAAAGCAGATCTCACAAAGACTTTTGCTGGTAGGAGAGGCTCCATAATTTATTCCCAACAGTAGTTTAATTTAGCCAGCCTCAAAGGAAACGAGAAGCACAGAAGAAATTGCAGTTCTGAAATGTTTTACTCCAAGTGTTTCCCAGGATTACTTTGCTTTAACTACCCTTGCTGAAGGTTGTACCTTACATCAAAACCAGCTTGTAGTTTGCCAGTTTGATCCTCTAAAGCCTTTCCAATTACTCATTTCCCCTAACTTCTCAACTGTCACAGAGGAGTAAAGAGGGCTGAATAGAACAGGAAAGAAAAAAGAGAAGACAGAAAAATTCAGTTTGTCAAACCTACTTTCACAAAATGTTAACATTAGTACAGAACTGCATCAAACATATTGCAGTAGTTTCTCATTAGAAGCTTTAATGGAAACATGTTTTCAAAAAATACTTTAAAAAGAATATTTATAAAACTATTGATCTTTTTTTCTGCTTCATCCCTCAAGTCACACATATTTTTATGGTAGACTAGTAGAGAAAGTAGAGAAAATCTTGAAATTTTTCCATATTTTAATTCTCAGTTAAGCAAAATAAATTTTAAATTCACACTCTGATGATGAAAAAAAATGAACATGACCAAATAACTTGCTGAGCCTCATATTTTTCTCTACAAGCAGAGGTAATTTGTTCTGCTCAGGATTAAATGCATACCTAAAAATTTTCACATCTGAACAAGCTACCTTGAGAAGAAAATAGAAGGGCATGAACTTCTTATAGAAAATGCAAAAACATTCTCTTTTTCCTCTAAAACCAAAAACCAATGTGACCTCATTTTGTTTGAGCAAAGGATAGCTTTTCTCTAGCATTCAGTTCCACTGAAGAGATGATTTTATCCCTGCTACCCAGCATTTTGTGTAGAAATGGACATTCTTTAAATTCAGGAAAAGATGCAGAGAATAAGCTGCAGCTCAAAAATAAAACATGTCTATTTTCCAGGAATACTCCATTCCAAAGACTTTAGCTGAGGGGTGTACATTAGCTTAAAAGCTAGCCCTTCGTTTGCAAGCTTGATCCGTACATTTCTATTTACTTTTCCGCAACTTCCAGGTGTCAGTGCATAAAACTATCCCTGATCCATGCACAAGAATTTTCTCTTACTGTGGATTATATAAAGTTACATTTCAAATGTGTTAGACAGCTGTGCTGAAGCAGGAAGGGAACAGCTTTATCCATAGCCACAGAGGGTTGTACAAATGCTGATCATGAATGGCAGCAGTGGTCACACACCTTTATATTCACTTATCATAAAAACTGAAGCACACGAAGCCAGAGGAAGAGTCCCAGAGATGGAAGACTCTGGTTCATGAAAGTTAAAGCAGTTGCACAGCTTTCACCAACACCACATAGAGATTCAGGCTCTGTACAGAAAATTTCTTCACCATTTTAGATGCTCTGAAGAGGGGTACTATGGTAATATTAAAGTATTTATGAAGAATTCAACACAATGAAGAGATTAAAATATTTTCCTAGCAGTTTACTAAGTTTTATAAATACCAACACCCACAAGTTTCTATATTTTACAAAGATCAATATTTACCCATCATCATGAGAATAACTCAGTCTTAGTGATCTCACGAGCTGCATTTAGCTGATGTTACACAAGTTACAACAAGCCCTCTACACCACCATCCAGCAGGACACACTAGATCCCAAAGTTTCCTAGCCTGCTATCGAAAGCAAGCCTGCAGCAGCTGTGCAATATCCCCTCAGTCATGTCTGACATTTTAACAGCTTGTCGGCTGCTGGCACATAAAGCCGGAGCACAGGGACCGCTAAGGAGGCAGAACACAACCATCAGTCTTTGTTACACCCGAAACCTTGCTAGCAAAGCCAGAGGTAGCAGCCTCCTCTACTCAGGCACAACATACACATACCACCCTGAGCTTTCTGCTCCCTGCTACTGCCAGGAAACACACTTTGCTTCTGGAACGATCTACAGCTCTTAAATGGCAGCGCATTACGTGGTTTGCACCAAATACTTGCTTTTTCCTGCTATCAGCTCTCCTGCACTGTAACCCCTCCCAGCTCAGGACCATATTCACAAATACCACGTTACATACAAAGAAGCAACATCTACTGCCATTACCACAACAGTTTATTCACAACAGAGGATCCACAAGGAAAGAAGGCTGAAGGACAAACAAAGCATCATAAAACAGTCTGTGGGTCACTGCATGAGCGCAGCTGTAACAAGAGAATAAATCACAGTACCTCGACACAAAATAGCACTTACTTACAACAGGATCCACACGCTGCTCTTTCATGCTCAAACTGCAATGGAGCCAGGGCTGCTACAGCAGCTCCAACACCATCAGGAATCTCAGGGGTATTTTCAAATCGCCAAGTTCATCTCTCCGAGGAGAAATTCAGATCACATTGTCTATCCTGAACCTTTCCCTAGGGTCAGGACTCGGGGTCACCAGCATCCATAGTCATCCAACTTTTAACTTTTCATGAAGACAAGCCAAAAATCTTTGCACACTTTTCCTTCAGAGTCAAGTCAGCCACTGCCCCGCACCTGCCCTGCCCCCAGGTGTTCTCAATCTCCCAGCACCGCCCCCAAGGCCACGAAACAAAGAGTTAATTAATGTCATTAACAGCTTCAGCTGAGCTGGGCTAGGCACAGCTGTGTCAGATCCTGTCTACCAATGTTCGCATATTTAAACACCCCCAGAGCGCACCTGGGTGGCAGGGTTGGCACTTACTGAGGTTACAGGAGAAAACACTTTGAGCATAAAGTCGGGGGGTTTTAATTTGGAATGGGTGATTTACCCTTCAAGGTTACACCCTACAGTTAGAGAGCAAATGGGACGGAAATATAATATACCTGCATAATAATATTTTATTAATGATACTAGCTGAAACACATCAAAGCCTGCCTTCCTGGAGGCTTTGTGTGTTCTTACACACCCAAGCAGGCAGGAAAAGCTCTGCCACCGAGGAGAAGGTACTCTATGCTCAGCCTTCTTGCACCAAGAAAGTAAAATGGATGTTGTTATTAAAACTTTCATCTCACTAGACATCCTGGAGAAGAAACTATAGAGCAAAGCTTTGATAAGTCTCACTGATTGCTCATGTTTTCAGCACATTTTGAGTGTAGAAACAACTCCCCGAAGAAAAGACCTGTTCAGAGGAAAAGTCTAGGAAACAAGAAACAGCAAACCCCCATGTGCTTCCTGCAGGGATTAATTACCTGTGAGGAGCGCTGGGAGTCTGCTCCGGGGGGACTCTAGGGCAGGTTATTCTTACCCTACAACATCTCCCTGAGGTTGGGAGAACAAAGCAGCTCCTTCCACTTACCATGTACTGAGCTCCTAATGAGAGATACACGGCTTCATGGGACTCACTCAGAGCAAATAAATGCCAATAAATTAAAAAACTGTATAAATAAAGAATTAAAAGTAACACATTCAGACCCAATTGTGGATTATTTAGTAAACAATTTTACAAATACCTAAATGTATTCATCTAAACGAACAATTTGAATATAAGCTTTCATTTTAAATGAGTCTACCGCGTCCATGAAGCTGGAGACAAATTTCAAAGGGAATATATGTATCTATAGGCAGCATTTGATTTCCTCCTTATAATTAATCAATTAAAAAATTTAATATATTCCTTGCCTCTATATTTGTAGCTCAAAATTTAAATTACATAGTTAAGATACTCTTGCTCATCAGAAAAAAGCAGGATTGAAAGATTTTTACTGCACGTAAACTCACATGAAATTCAAAAAATCATGTTGTTTTTCTAAATACTGGGGGGACTGTTAAATTTATACACAAATATTTCTTTAAAGAACATAGCTTTAACCCTCTCTCAAGACTGAGGATATTATGTAAAAATTACTGATAGTTTTAACAGCCAATCTGATTGTTTTCCAAGTTTCCAGAATACCAAAGCTGCAAATGCATAATAATGTTGTTTGAGTTTTCATAAGAAAGGGAAAACCATTCCTGAGCCTTCATGTTACTGCTCTGACCTGCCTGGTCACAGAAACCATTCTATCTTCAAGTATGCTTAGAATTACATTTTTTTTTAAACTGCATATCATGTCCTTTATAGAGTACAATATCTGGGACTTTAATGCTATTACACCCTTCAATCCCTCCAAAAATAGGATGAACTCCTTTTTAAAGTTCCAGTAAGGGACATTCTTGGCACAGTCTGCATGAGAACTTGCTTCCTTCCCGCTTCAAATCACCAGATCATATCACACTTCACAGGACAGAGAAAAAATAAAGTATAAAAAATAAAGATATGAGGACTTCAAGATATTGCCCTTTGAAGAGTCTGTTAGGCTCGGTAAGGTTGCAAGTTTCTAACATGAAATTTTCCCAATGAGTTTGCTGGAGTAAAGGATTTAATTTTTTTTCTTCTGCTCTTTGCCTCGATGACAAAAAGGATCCAACAATTAATGACTATTTGTGTGTTGCCCATTAAAAATGTTACATGCATCAAAGATGAACAAATATTTCATGCACTAGAAGTGCACAGCAGAGATGGGAGAAGGAAGTAAAGTAAACGAGGAGCAAAGAAATTAACATATAATCAAATTGTTATCATCAGTTGGGATTATTTATGAACTCACATTTACTTGAGTTGTAACAGAGTTTTAGAAAATTACACTTTAGAAATGCACATAAACATCTTGGCTGTAGCCATAATTCAATCTTCAAAAATTATTAAAAGTTCCAAATTTATTTTCATATTTTCAGATTTCTATATTTATACAGGTATTGGAATGAATTTGTTCATCAGAAATGTTCTAATACTTGGTCACTTATTAATAGTTGACTAATTTTGGCACAGCAGTTTTCAACTGGGCTGATTTCATTCAAAGTCATATGGCTGACTCATGTTTATCATGTACATAACAGTTATTTCTGCAAGTAGTACAACTAAACATTAATAACATGACTGGTTACAAAATCTGTAGGACAATTGGTCTTTATATATTTTAAGCCCATTAAGCACTCCTACATTTAAACTAGATGTTACCATTTGTAAACTAAATAGCTCTTTGGTCTGTACTTTGCATGTTGGCTCAATAAATTAATGCTTTCAGAGCAATTAAAAATCTAAAATAATCTGGAAGTACAAAGTCCTGCTGAAAATACAGCAGTATATTAAATGGACGGGTTTTTTCTCCAAGGAATCAAATCATGAAATTGCTGTTTTGCGAAAGTTCAGGCGAGGCTTTTTTTGCCACCTCTGACAGAATCAGCAGACGTAACTTTGCCTTCAGCATTTGGTGTTTACCTGGACCTCCTGATAAAAAGTAGGGAAATGTCAGGTGAGCACTGAAATGACTAATGTTACATTTCAGTGTTATTAATACTATTATTTTCCACACTTTTCCAGAACACATGGCAGAAAGCCCATTCACGTCAGAAGGTGAGACTATTAAACGAGTTATGCGTTTCTTTATAAAAATATGGACTATTGAACAAAACATTAGATGTAAAGTACATTTGCTTCATATACTAACTATACCTACAACGTAATAAACACAGAAATATAATTTGGAAATAAAAGCTTATGCAGGTAAGCATTTTTGTAATGAAACAGCAGTTTAAAAGAGGGAGCTAAAGCAGAGAGATGCAGGGAAGTTTGGGATGTGTTAAGGAAACGAACTCAGCAGTTGTAACAGGCAAGGTAAGGTTTTCAAACCTTTCCTGCTTTGAGACACCACTCTGTTCCCCAGTTAAAAAGGTGAAATAAGAACTGCACTCTTGCCATATCCATGTGGAATACACTGATGACAGCTGTGTACATAAAGCCACACAGCCAATAAACACACCATTCTAACAGCACAAGAAGGGAGAGCACCCTGCACACCCACAACAATGTTTTAAATCACAGACTCTTCTCCTGTCCAAAGTCATGCATTCATCTGTGTCTGTAATGGACATGTACATCTGAACTTATTTTATTCAACTTTATGAACCAGGAAAATATTTTAAAAAATACTTTAGGTTACCTTAATAGGACAAGATGTAGATTGTTTAACCATGTAGAAGACTTGCCAAGAAAATGGAAGCAGATAAATATGAAACTGCTTTGCTTTAAATATAACATTTGATAACAAGAGCTGCAATTACTAATCAAGGACACTAAAGACAAAACACATACACTCTAAAAGAGTTTAAATGTAAATTACTCCTTCAAAAAGACACAGCTTCATGCAATGTAATTAGATTCCTACCAATCATAGCATTAGAAGATTAATAGTAAAATATAAAACGTAAGTAGGAACAGGAACACATAGGACACAACAGGAACTTTTTTTCCATTTCCCCAGAAATTCCATTTTTTATTTATGTTAATCATTAAACAGGCAGACAGAAAAAAATGACAAGCTGGGGCTGTGAGACTGAGATTTTCTTCTTCGTAACTTCTCTTTGTTTCTGTGATGCTGTCTTCCTGATATCAATACCTGTTTCTCAAGGTTATCTTCCAGCCCTTGCTCTTTCTCAGCTCCATTTTTCTCTGCTCGAACTTTATTTAATTTAATTCAATTCAATTTTCCTTAAATTAAATAATGGTGTTTGGCTTCACAGGTTACATGCTCTTGCAGCAGGTTTTACAGTTTTAAATAAATCACAGAGGGAATCCTGGCAGAACTTTGCTGTAGTGGGTATGGGGAGATGAGCTCAAATGAATGCAAGTAAATGAAGTCCAAGCCCTAAGAGTCTCTACTACAGCATTTCTCCATTCATAGACAAAATGTAAGACAAAATTGATTGATGACTTTTCTTCTCCATATATCACATTACACTTCAATTAAAGATAGATTTTGAAGTTTGTGGCTTGACAGTACAGTAAATCTGGCTTTAAATTTGACAGTGCTGGATCAAAATCAATACAGTCATAGAGGATAAAAATGCTGATCCAGCACAGGCTCCGCCTGCTCGCTCCAAATCATTCTGAGTATTCATAGAGCAATTTCAGACCAACCACTTTTCTGCTGAATAAGATGTCTTGGTAACACTTTTCTACAAGGAAACATCACAGAATGAATCTTACGACTAACCAAGGTGACAAAAACTCCACATCACAGATCCCTTGTTCTATAATCTGCCAGACAGGTTATTTGATTTCCCACTCGATCACACTGAGATCAACTTTGTACAGTAGTGCATAATTAAATTACATGGAGCAGCCTGTCCCCAGGTTAGAGAGAAACACAGATGCTTCTGGAGTAAGAAAGCAGCATCCACATCTTCAAGGGCCGGGAGTGCCAATAAACTGTTACTGTGGGTAAGAAGTGCAGCTGGGTCCAAGAGCTGGATGAACTCCCAATCGCCTCATTACAGACAGTTCCCTTTGTTAGGTAAATACCTGTTTCCAGCAACTTCTGCATTCTCTGACCTGGAGAAGCTGAGTTATCAACCCAAATCCTGGCATGCCTTAATTCCGCCCTCTGGAAGTGGGCTGAAGGGTTGTGTGCTTCCGAGATACAGGAGCACAAATGAGCCAAATGGCTCTTGTTCTTTGAACAAGTTCAAGAAATACTGAACTAAAAGCTGTACCTGTAATGACCCCAAGAGGTTCACATTGAGAACCCCAGGTTCACATTGCCCCACAAAGAAATGAGACACAGCAAAGGCCAAATATGCACAAAAATAAACAAGAAATATAAAAAGTAAGCTTAAGAGAGAATCCGAATCAAATTTTAAGTGTTGGAATATGAAACATCATTTTGAGAGTGACACTACTATAGAAACTGAACACTGTAAAAAGTATGAATTTTGCTTTTAAATTGCTTTCTACTGCCTCAGCTTATAAACACTTAGAATCTACAGCTTGGCAACATAATTCAGTTTTATCTAATATGGTTTTCCCATCATCTGTCTCCAAATAAATATCTCAAATAATGTGTAAGCAGTTTTACCTAGAATAAAAGTCTGTGACATTAGAATAAAAGTCTGTAATAGTGTTACAACATGAAAGTGGCATTTAGTAAATGCAACCAGAAAACAGAATGTGATTCAGTAAGGATTAATATCCTAAACTGATGCACAATGAAAACACATTTTCCATCAAATCCATTTAATGCTGCCTCGTTTTTCCTGCGCACCAAGGCAGCAGAGGTGGCTGGGATCCAGTGGATTTCTTGATTTCTTGCCCATCCATATTGCAACATAAGGAATTAAAAATACTCATACATTGTTTTGTCCCCTGATTTTTTTTTTTTTTTTTTAATTCTTATAAAGATGGTCAGAAGCCTTCAAAATTTGCAGCTTCTGCTCCCCTGACTTCCAGCTTCTCCCCTGACCAGGGAGAAGACAGACCACGGCCTCTGAAGCAGGTTAGACCCGGGGAAGGGCTGGGAGGGATTTCGAGTTGCTGAATACAAGAGATTCTACTATTGGTGCTTGGCCAGTGGGAATTCCCAGCGTTCAGTTAGGGAGTGCTGGTTCCTTGTTCTATCTCAGTGATGTGAAAAACCTCTTTGGGATCTGTTTTGCATTTAGTGTCAAAAAAGAGAGTTTTGGTTTAGGACTGAGAGCAGACCTTCAGCTGTTCATAAAGAAAGGTAAGTAAAAACGCAAACCTCAAGATTATCATACCCTTGTGGGGTTGGTGTCAAGATCCAGGCTTTGAAGAAGATTCACACACGGATTTCAGAAATTCCTAGTTTGGGTTTGGGTCTCTCCTTACTTCCCTTAGTTTATAATCTGTATCTTACAGATTAAACTAGATGCAAGTCAAGAACAAAACCAAACAAAAATTATAGCTCTTACACCATTCTATTTCTTTCCTCACAATAAATGGATAAAAAATGCTCCATGTCATAAATGTTACATAAGAAGCAATACATTTTAATAAAGCAAATGGATACATTTTTGAAGATCAGGTGTCAGATTGGCCATATTTCACTTAAATCTTCAAAGAAGCAAAGAAATTATTCTTAACAAGCTAGTAACAAGCCTGGCGTGTGAAGAAAAAGTGCTGAATTTTTTTAATGAAACATGTTGAAAATTTCATATAAGACATTAATTCCTTGCTTTCTAAACAAAAAAAAAAGATTGTAACTCAAAGCTCAAAGTGATTTTAAGCAGAATCTTCCCCCCCTCCACCCCCCAAAAAAGTGTGTGCTTTTTTCCCAACCAAAAGGAAGCACCAATCATATTTGCAAAAAGTACTTACTGGAAAAAACAAGTTGGTGGGAAATGTTTTAGTTAGTTAAACTATTACAGGGTCAGGTTCTGAGTCTAGGATCTGGATGTCAACAAGCCCAATTCTTCCTCATCAGCACTTTGGATTTCTGTGGGCAGAGTACAAATATTCTTACCAAAATCCAGACCAAAACAAATAGGTAAGGGAATTAAGAATAATGTATTTGAGCCTCACATATATAGAACATTTTAAAATTATTGTTGAACACTTTTTGAAGAATCTGATACCTAATTGCGGAAAATATAGTAGTGTGAGATGACCCACAGCACTAAAGCATTTGATAATTTCATTCCTCTTCAAGAAAGCATATAAACACGTGTTTAATCACCGATCATCTTACTGCTTTGATCTGTATGTAATCATTAACCATAAACATGTGCTTAAATGCCTCACCGGAAAGGGATGAGATTACTCACACTCGTACAGTTAATTTTATGCTCCTGTGCGTAGTGGCCCCTTGGCGGGCTGAGCTGTGGGTGTTCACAGCAGACACGAGCTGGGGTGCCCTGCCGCAGGGACTGCACGGTGCCTTCCTGCCCGCTCCTGCACCAGCCGCGGGGTGGCCACGTCCGACAGTCTCTGCACCGGGTTCTCCAGTGAGACTCGGCCAAAACTCTTGCAAAAAACTACAGCCGGTGAATTGAGCCAGTTCCAAGAAATCTTCCAACACTGAAATTAATTCTTTTTTCAGTGAGGCAACTGATTAAAGCTAATAGCTATTGCCAACTCCACTTGTTAGGTGCTAAGATTAAAGTCTAGCTATTAACGAGCCTAAATCAGCGGTGGTGAAGGCTGCAGAACCATGCTTTTGGTGTATACAAAGACTGTCTTCTGTAAAATATCGAGCTTATTTTTGCACAGAGCCTCAAGCTATGGTACTGGAGATGCATTCTGTGTGTCAACTCTCCCTCTCTTAACATACCATATTTATGGCCCTTATGACTGCAGTGTCTAACTGCCTTCCTAGGAATTGGAAGATAAAAGTAAACCAGACAGAGCTCACAGCAGCAAGCTGAAATCCATTTCCAGGGAATTAAATTCAGCTCAGAACACGTATCAAATATCAAGCCCTTCTTCTTCGAATAAAAACAGTGCTACAAAAGGACCAAAAAAATTCCTTCCAAATTGCCCACAATTTCATACATAGTCATGTCAAATTGTTTAATCCAGTAAAAAGCTGGTGGCCAGCATCAAGACAGACAAACAAGCATATGAGCACTTTAGGAAAATAGGATCTGTGAAACTAATAGAGATCAACACTGTAACCCAGCTGTTTGGTCTGTAGCCACTTGCAGAGCATATAAGCCACTTGTCACAGCTGTTCCTGCACTGAACTGAACCATTCCCCTAACTGGATTGCTGCACTGGATTGCCAGGCTACTCTGACTCTCGAGACGGGGTTTTTTTCGCATCTGGGCAAGCAAACAGCCTTTGATAAATGCTACCACTTGTTATGAAAACGAGCATCACTTGTCCAAAGGAACAATAACTCTGGACTATGTCCATCACTTGGAAAAGACTTCCACCTACTGCCTGTCACTCTTCTGTCACAGTTCCTGAAAAATCCTCTACCTGCCTTACAATATTTCTGCAATTAAAGCACCCATCATTTTATAGTCTCAAAGCACAAAACAAGAATTTTGAGTGTCACCTTAAAAAATAATGCATCTCAAGTAGCTGTTTTACTTACACTAAACTGAAAGTATCTTTTAGCACCTACATTGACATGACTGCTTTTGTTCCTGTAGTTAACATGATTCCCAAAATCAGGTCAAATTTTACAGAGCTAACTAACTTCACATGGGATATTCCAGTTAAAACAAGGTAGCAATCCAGAATTAGATGTCATTTGGCTGTTTCTCAGCATTTAAAGAATATACAAAACCAAACTGCCAGTTTTTGTCTGCACAATTCTTTAGTCACCTGAATTCCAGCCTTACAGAGAAAAAAACTCATGCATCTGCATGGTTACACATTTATGTTTTTCCAGGTAAACCCTGAGATACAATAAAGTATTTTGGTAACACTAAATCAGTAAGAGATATTAGTTAAATATTTCTAGATTCTTTGGCCCATAATGTGTGAGAATGCAAACATTCAGTGAAAATCAGGGGATAATACAAACCTATACAGCAGGGGGGGAACAAGTCAAAACACAGACCTCCTCCCACCCCCAAATTTTGAGGCAGTGATACAACAACATTTGAAGTCCTAAAGCTGAGAAAAAGATTTCATGTCGACCCTGGGCAGTATATTGTCTATATTTAAACTTGTTTTTAAAATAACTGAATGGTTCATGCATGTCACAAGATTACATTTTCTTACTTTACAGTTCCAGCAGCTGCTCAGGTGCCGCCCCAGCCCCTCTGGCAGGTCCGGCAGGGAGACAGCAATGGACAAATACACACAGAACCCGCAGCATCTTTTTGGATCTTTCACATCTCAGACTTTTAAGGAGCATTAGCATGATGGTGAGGGAAAACCTGAATTGCCTTTAGCTTTATGGCATTTAGCACAGCACTCGTTTGTACATAGGATCTCAGGAGAGGGCAAGATGTGTTGGGGTCTAAAAATAAAGGAACGATTTAATTGAGGAAAGGGGGAGTATTATCTCTTTGAATGGTTGTAGGTCACAAAAAGGAGGGAGTACAATTTCAATCTGGAGGTAGACTCCTGCCAGGGGGGTAACTGCTACCAAAAGAAGTCTTATGAGTGGTGAACAATACAGAATAATAATGAGGTTGATTCTGTCAGGAACACTCAAAAACTTTATGCTGCTAAAAAGAGATTAAAAAAATCCATGGCCCTAATTATTTCTTTCAAATCCGTCTGTGAAAGGACAGCTGTGGCACTGCTTCCCAAGCAGTATTTTTCAAGACAGGCAAAAAGTGCACTACTCAAAATTCCTTCTTCCAATTTTTTTTTTAATAGAAATAATTCTTGCTTCATAGGCATGTGCAGATGCCTTAATCTCCCTAAAAATCACTTTATCTTGAAATAGTGTGATTATTTGCAATAAATTTAGATATTTCAACAAATTAGTAAAGAAATAAATTATTTTTCTGAAACAACCTGAAATGGTCCAGATCTACTGACAAGGATGTGAATTACTGATTGTAAATTTTAAGGTCTAGAATGAATCTAATTTAATTTGTCATTACCAAATGTGTTAAACTTGTCAAAAACAGAAGATACGTTTTTTCCACTAAGTTCATGAAACAAAACTATTTCTTAAGATTTGGGAAAAAAAAATAAGAAGAGTAGATAGATTCACTGGCAGAACATAACAGCTGTGTGACTCCAGGATCACTTAGGAGATTTTAAAGCTTTAAACAGAAGGACAGATTGATCATCATGAAAATTAAACAAAGTTTACTTTGACTCACATCACAACTCCTATAAATTACTTTTACTGATTTCTACTTTTCTAAATAAATTTACTGTATTTACAAACAGCCAATATTTCATCTGAAAATATACAGGTTCCTCCAGATCTGTCCAAACCTGTTTCTAAAAGCTACTAAAAATCTAGGCAGTAGCTTGTAAAGGCTGGCTTATAAGACTAGAAATCCAGAAAAGAGCCCAGCTCTATTTATTCACCTCTTGTAAGTGGAAAGGTGAGTCCTGGTTGTCCCTGTCAAAGGCTGGACTCAATGATCTTGGAGGACTTTTCCAACCTTAACAATTCTGGGATAAGCATTAATTCAGCTCTGAATCAGCTATTAGGTGGCAAAGGGAATCTGTAACGTTGTTCTGAACCTCCATGTCAGATAAAAAGAATAAAGATGAAAAACTAGTTGTGTTTCACATGTTTTGAAAAAATGAATGATTCAGGGGAATAAAGAAAAAAATTTAATAAAACGCTACAACTGAACTGCAAAAAAACCCCGACTTTGATGGGGGTGGGGAACTAACTGGAAGCTGCTGGAAGTTTGGACAGAGGGAAGGGAAACACTCAACATAAAAACAAACTATTTAATAAAGGGTGCATGTTGGAAAAAGGCAATTCTATTTTTTTTTTCCATTAACATCTATGTCTCACCTTTAGAGAGCAGCACACCCCCCATCCCCAGGAGCACTATCCCCAGTGCCCGGTGCTGATCTGTGCTGTCCTACAGCTGCAGGTTTAGTAGGCTGATTGCTTCATGTCATCTCCTGCATTTTTTAACAAAGTACACAGATCCTTACGGAATACTGATAGCATTTGCTGTACACATCTGTTTTTACGAGACAGAAGCTATCTATTTGTCAGTCACATTGCATCTGCCTCGTACCAGCATTCACAATATTGCTATTTCCAAATGCTTTGCTCATGTTTTCTTCTTCCTGCTGTTTAAAACTGCAAGTGATGAGACAGCACGGCCACATTTCAGACATCTCTTCAGACACAACGGGACAACAAAGCGTGTGTCTCTGCGTGATGACAATCCCAAATGGACTCAAGCTCCAGGTTCAGGTAAGATGCTTTTGTAGTACATCTACATAATAACTCTACCACCAGGATCCTTTGCTGCAGCTGCTACAGACAAACAAACAAATTCTTTTTGGCATGTAAGATAAAAGCCTTGCTCCAGTCTTTTGGCCTTTCCTTTCAAGTAATCCAGAAAGATAGGACATGGAGCATTCACCAGATATATTCAAATCTGGCTGACTTTGATGAGCAGTGAAATTCAGACTTCTAGATAGAATGGATTATGTTCTTTTAGTTTAACTCCAACTTTTAATTCTGTTTACTTGATAAATAGGGCCATTTCGAGGCTCACTGCAGGTTCTGTTACATGTTTTTATTCATTCCTCAGTGATACCCCAAATCATTGAAAGGGAGAGAAGGAGGGAAGGAGGGAAGGAGGAAAGGAAGGAAGGAAGTTGCAGGTGAAGAGAGCACTACAAAATTTATTTTCCTCTCAAGCATCAATACTTGTGAATAAAAATATGGACACACATAATGACCACAATCTACTTTGCAGCCTCTGCCCTTATTTTCCAACATTTTTTTTCCTAAACAAATTAAGCACCAAGCTGCTGAAACATTCCTCCCTCCCATTTCATAAAAAAAGTCTTTCAAAAAATGTGGTTTATTTTCAAATTAGATACGACATTCTTACTAATCAGCTGCTTTACTCAACTCATGCTTTTTTATGAGATCCTCACAAACCAGTCTACAAGGTGAAGTCTTTTGTACATGCTAAGAATAAAAAAATGGAGACTTTGATCTCCAGCCAGTAGTCACAAGAAGCAGACCAAGCCTGCATGGAGAGCAAGTACTCAGAACCAGGTGCTAACAAGTTCTTTTGTTTCTCTAAATAAAAGCCTTCATGGGTAGAATCAGCAAGCTACAACTGATAAACAGGACACAAAACAATTTCCCCTGAAATAGGTTCATAGTCTAAACAATTCCTGGACAATTTAACAGTCAATATATAAAAAAGCAAAGCCTACAGAAAAGCAATGATGTCTTTTTTCCTTTACTTTTGAATTCCATCATCTTTAAATACAAAGGAAGGGTTTAAAATGTTATGTAAGTTTATGCTGGCTGAAAAAGTTTCTACAAAATGCTAATACCTAAAGAAAAAATAACAAGCCTGTCAAAATCTTAAAAGCAGATAAAGATACAAGATTGATTACCCACACAGAGGAAACTTGAATTTTTATATTTATCTGGGAATAAAAAAAAAAGAATAAAGAATTGATATTTTTATAGCATTTCTGAAAGTTTCTGAAGGTTTTTCTGTCTGAGGGAAGGAAGTTGCAGGCCAGGTGGGGTGACACTGTGGGCACGGGCTCTGGCTAAACCCTGATCTCCACCTGGGAGCGCCGGGTGCCACAGCAGCAGGTGTACAAACAATTACAAAAGTAAACTCACAGAGTAAAAGTGGTGTCACAGCAATTGAAAACCCATTTTCTCTCAATACAGGGAATTACAAAGAGTCTTTATTGGATGGAGAAACACACGACTCTAGTTCCTGTGCGATCCTTCCTTTTTCTTAGTGCGTCAAGTGTTTCCCACTCGGGAAAACAGGTTAGGAGGGTAAGCCCATCAGAATGTTAATTCATGGGAATTCCCTAAGGAAGAGCCTGGTATCTCATTGTTTACACACAGTAATGGAAACGTGAAACAATTTATGAGAGTTTACTTTGAATTCAGTCTATAAAAGGTATTAGCTAACCAGAATAGTGAAATAGTTTTTATAAACTAAAAAGCAGGTAAGGTAAGACTGTGAAACTGGTAAAAGAGCTATTTCCTCCAGAGCTGAGAGATCACTATAAGCAATTTTCTTTGGTTAAATAATTACAAGAAAACAAAACCACAACAACGAAACAAGAGAACATATGTTTAACTTTCAGGTGCAGAAAAAAGGCAGATTAATTTGGCATGACAGAAACATAAATCTCAGGAAAAGCACAATTTACGTGATAATTCTATTATTCCAGTTGACAGAGCTTTTGAACATGAAAATAGTTCTTAACAGGTTTGCAAATCTGTGAGAAATTATTCAAATAAAGGGAAAGAAGGCTATGTAAGTCTCTCACATCACCCCTTTTTGAGAAGTTTTTGCTCTTTTTCTTTTAGTATGGTAAATTGTACTTGGCGCATTGATCTGCTTTATAGTTAGTTATAGCATAAATTGTATCTTCTGTGCAACCTTGGACAGTACATGACATGGAAAGTGCAGCCAAAGTTCAGGTCTCTGAATGAATTTTTCACTTAAGAATGTCTTTCATCTCAGGTGATTGGGAACACAAATATGTGGTCTCCGTCACTTTGCTGTACTAAGCATTCATCTTTAATGCTGGTGTCAGCATTATCGCAGTTTTACTGCTTGCTTATTTCTTTTGTATGTAAATCTCCAGAATAATGAACCAGAAGCTATCACGTTGCTTGAAAAAGTCTCCAGCAGATACTAATTGTGTTTATCCTGACTTGGCACGTTTTGGCAAGACTTGGAAGGTGGCAGGTACTGCCTTAACAGTTTTGACTAAAAACTCAGAGTGCTTTAAAACAGATGCAACTTCACAAGCACTGTCCCATGTCAGACAGTGCAGAGAGTAGCAGACAAACCTATGCACAAAATGTGTCACCTTGAGCGAACAGATATTTTTCTTGAAGCCACCAGTCACCAGTCTGATATTATAGCTTGATTAAAAATATCTGTGCTTGTCATCAGATCTGGTCTGGCAATATCAAACTTGGCTGGCACACAGAAATTTCCCCCCTCCCACAAGCAGACAGTCCCATTGCTGTCTTCATGAATTTTTGAAATTGGTGATCCACTTCTAGAGCTGCAGTAGTTTTTGGCTCATCTCTTCAAGGCCCACCTCTACACAAGACAGGTGAGACACTATTGTTCTGTGGAACTGAGCTGGGTATGTAGAACTAGCTCAAACAGGTCTGTCAAACTCTGGAGATCCTTCATGTTCTACCGATAAATTACAGTTTACTTAAACACTTACTTGTTTAAATACTGCCACTGCTCATGTGAAATCTTTCCCATGTTAACATAGCCCTTCTCTTTCCCCCAGTTCATTATGGCAACCTTTGCAATGCACGTGCTCCTTCTGAGCTGCACCTGATTGTATTCATTCCCTAAGTTACCCGCAGATTGGATTTAGAAAGCATGCATGGGCATTGCTAATCCACCGCTGAAATGCAAAAATCTCTCAGGTGAAACAAAGCAATTACTTAGGAGTGCCTAACTCACTCAGTTTATCAAAGCTAATTATTTGAGGTATTAACTGATGTTTCACAAGGTAATTCATAGATCTTTCAGAGGTGTAATTAAAAGTGGAGCTCTGATCTGGGTTAGAATACCAAGGCCATGCCCTGCCCTTGTCCCTGTGCTTTCTAGGCAAGCAAACAGGCCCACTGAAATGCAGAAACACACTGAATCTATGGAATGTATTTTCTAAAGGCCGGATTGATAGCCTCTTGAACCCATTCATAGTTTGCTTACCCCAAAGAAAATTAGATACTGTTAGAAAAACAAACGAGAATTGTCAGCTTATTTACTTAAACACTAAGGGAGGTCATTCCTAGGAGGGTTTCCATAGGAACCACCACTGTCAAAGATTGAGGAGAAAGGTGCCGGTTGGGCTCCCTCCCTAATAAACTGGAATTAGCCACGCTCCCGTTCCCAGCAGGAGACTGCCCAGCCCCTGTGCCTTCCTCATTGGTGCATCTGCTGAGAGCCTGGCTGGAACTGCACCTAAAGGAAGGACTGCTGCCTCATGAGCACGTACAAATATGAATTCACTACGTTTAGGGTGGTTTTTTGTTGTGGAGAAGGTTTATCCTGACAGTAAAGAATGATCAACAGCCAAGTACTAGATTGAGAATCCATAGCTGATCTGAGCAGAGAGCAAGAGATTAGAGCAGTGCTCAATATTTCCCAGCTGGACTGGGGTATTACACACATTAGCTCTTTTTGTTCAATACTACTAAAGCCCATGCAGCATTATATTATTTCTGATTTGTTGTATCTAAGCTTGAGCACAGTCCCTGATAATAAAAGGACAAGTCACTAATCTCGGTGTGACGCAGTTGCTATCACCTGACAATTTTATATTCATACTTTATTGATTCCTGTGGAAGAAATATTCTCTGCTGATTTTTAAATTACATACATAAAAAAATGGCTCAGCCTTATCTCTGCCTTTAGCTGGATACAGCAAAACTATCAAGATTTTTTTTTTTTAAGCATGATAGTACAAAGCAGTGTGCTGACAGTGTGATTTAGTTGTGCTTAAAACCAAAGAGTAAATCCAGTTTATGACAAAATTGAAATAATAAGTCTTATCTACTAGCATAAAGAGGGAGAAGGAGAAAAACCTCACTACTGCAAGGATGCAATTTTGGAGAATGACGCAGCATCTTACTTAAGATTTTATTCTTTCTTAAAGACATACTCTTATTTTGTTCTGTCATCATGAACAGATGGGAAAGGCTCTGTCCTCTGTTGCAAAACCCCCAGACTTTATCCAGATGGAAATGCTTGGCTCCTTCCCCCTGGGCGGAGCATCTCACAATGGGCTGGTGAGTCATGAGGCAAGGCACTGATGGGCCCATTAACAGGAGATAGTCCAGGAGCAAGTTATCCATGGGTCATGCGGCAAGGCATTGTTGGGGCCATTAACAGAAGATAGTCCGGAGGGAGGAGGCAGGGAACATTGCTACACCTGGTTTCAGTAGCTCATGAAGATGGTAATAGAATACAGATAACCCAGGACATGTCAACACAAAAGCTTAAAAAAAAGGTCAAACTTCTATATTAAACGTGTGCCTCTGTGTGTGCCAAGAACAAACGAAACAAAAAGCAGAAGTCATTATCTATGAAGCCCTAACTTCCTCTGTTGCACAAACACCGTGTGACAGAGAAGAGAATCCAGCCTCATGCAATACAGTTTTTTTCTACAGAAAAATGCCTGGTCCTGCAAAGTGTCCTGTAAATGGCCTGTATCTTTCTAAGTATCTCCCTATCTCCTGGAAAATAAATTTCAAACCATCCCCCAGTACCACAACAGTCAAGTTTCCCAATAAGCTTACATGTGAAATATCCAGAATTTAAAACCCCCGAGCATCCCAGCTGCTTTCCATCAGTGTGCTGGAAAATACTGCACAAATCTACCCTAGCACAGCTTTAAACATCAGCTAATAGTTCCTCATGCATCTTTCTCCTAAATCCCTTCGCATTTGTTCTTCTGGCAGAAAGAGGCACAACATCCTCTGGGTACACAGGCACTTCCAGTACTGCTAAAGGATTCAGCCCTGTCAACCTTCCTCTGCAATTATGCTGTAAATCTCTTCTTGTGTCATTATACAGAGATCAAGCGCTCCAAGGAACAACCCTCTTACTATAGGTCATACATTAGTATCCGGATCCTGTTCTAATTACTGTGACGGTAACCCAATGTATAATTCATACAGTGAAGAAAAGAGAGTCTGGCCAAGGCAGTGGTACTCGTTCCCTTGCTGATTCAGAATTACCTCCAGAGTGGTTCTTTCATTTGTGCTCATCAAGAGTCGGGGAAGTTCAGGGCCAAATCAATAAAAAAACATGTCCTGTCTCTACAGCCTGGGCAGAAATAGCCACATCGATACAGAAAATCAATTCATTTTCTGTAGTTGCATAGGATTAGTATCAAGGAAGACGAGACACATTTGGCTTTTAAAACAAGCTTAGAAAAGGCCCAAAGAACCACCTGTAAATGTCATTTAGGAAAAAAAATTAGCATGTCTCCACTCAGAGGTAAGTTTTTCCGAGTACTAGACGATACTAATTTTTAAAGATACTTTACTTGAAAATCTCAGACCTCTTCACTTTTGTTACTTTTGTGTATTTTTACTACTACGACAACATAAAATGCAAAACAGTTTCTATACCATCATTGTTTACTGAAAGCAACAGCAATCAATAGCTTTCTGCTTTGCGGACATTCGAATCAATCCTACTTCCAAGCCAACCCAAATTTAAAATAGCCTTCAGAGAAAACAAATCACCTTATGTGACCTGATGTAAACACAGGACATCGTGTGTGAGCAGAGCCCACCTCCCTCCAGAGCAGCGTGACTGAGAGCTGTGCCTGCTGCCGGCACCTCGGAGCCTCCCAGCTCATCAGTCCCTTTTGCCAGTGAGCTGAAAGCCTGGGACTTCTGAGGGAGCAACTTCCAGGTGAGTTAGGGAATCCCTCCTGTCACAAAGCCTGCTGTTTGTAGTGCTCTGTTTCCAGGGGATCTCTCAGTAGCATTGCTTAAGCAGGAGAGAGAAAGCTGGAAGCTTTCCAGTGGAAACAGGTAAACAGTGAAACTATTGTTGATGTATCAGTCTTTAAAGAAGTGATGTTCTGTCTGAATTAAGCACTCCTGCTCATCTGGCTAGAAAACACTAAGGAGAATTTTTGGCGTGGCAAGGAAAAAAAATAACAGGAGGAGAAAAATATTCTTCAGGTTTTAAATGTCCCCATTTCAGTAAGAGGTTCTTAACTTTAGTCAACTCTATTCTAGCCACACAGTATAATATTACATCTACGAAAAAGCTTGGACAGTAAAGAACGATCAGCATATGGCAACAAGGCTTGAATGACTTCTGAGATGGCAGATTCCACACTCGAGGCTGGGCTGTGAATGGAACACACCAGCAAAAATGGCCTGGACTTGCTGAGCTCACACACAGCACAACCCTTCTGGACATCACCAGGGCAGAAATGAAGCCCTCTCCATCCAGGCTTCTTCCTAATTATTGAATAACTGACTGCCATAGGATATCACATTTCCATTTCCTGCGATGTCTTATTCTTTTGAGTTGGATATCTTTTTTCTCTCCACAGAAAAGTTCCAAGGTCCTTCATTCTTCTCCCCACCACATTCCCAACTCAAATTCAAATTTGAAATTTTCTTTTCGGGGATTTCTCATACACGTGTCCCAAATCCTCCCCTCCATTCACCCCTTCCACAAGCAGATCATTTTAATGAATATTTACATCATATTATAACACAGTCACCCTGTAGAGTATCTATTTTGTGAACATTACTGGAAAAACAAGCATATGTGTTAACTGGAAGATCGTTAATTAGTGCTGTTTTCTAGAAGGACTCTATCCCGTTCTATGTCCAAAGATGTGAACAGCAGTTGCCACTGAAACCCTGTATTTCTGGAAATTCTGCTTGATGGTCTCTTAAAGTATCTGAATGATATATACATACATATACCATGGGATCATAAAATATAAAATACAATGGAAAGTATGCTGTCATTCTAATTTGAAACGATAGCAAAATACATGTAATTTGATCTAACGTGCTTTACTGCACTTTGGGGGTGTGACCTACTACACAATTTGAACTATCCAGTCCAACAGCAAAAGGCAGCTTTTAACGCACACTAATCTGATGTGTTTCCTTTTTTACAAATGTTGCGTACAACTACAAAACCCCACCAAAACACCAATATTGGTATTAAGGATTTCGCACAGTGTTTGCAGAATGTCACGAGTTTCATCATCCTGCACTGCAATGGGAGGTATTGTTATTTAGTCACATTGCAGCTCCCAGAATAACCTGGTCACATGCTTGCTAAGCAAGAAGAGGCAAAGCAGACCTTGTAACAAAGGATGAGTTCTTTCATTTCACCAAATTGGGTGATAACATGAACTAGATTCAGGCATCCAGAAGACTACAATAAATGGAGAAAAATGTGAGCTGAGTCAGCAGGCTGCAGTGGACACTGGCTGGACAGGACAATAATGAGTTTAATGCAGGAGCTTAAAAGGTTTATGGAATCAAAGGAGAGTAGAGAGTACAAAAAGAGATGGTCCTAACCTGAAGACAAGAAGCAACACAAGGACCCAAGAAACAACAAAACACAATGCTCAAGATCTGATTGGACCTCACTTAATTGTGAGTTAGGTTGTGGTTTGTAGTAGCCATTTGAATTAATGTAGGTATTCTGCCATTTGTGATCAAGTCATACATTAGATGCATTTGCATTTTGAAGCATCGCAGTAAACCAGAATAGTTCTTTGCCATATCTGGAGTTATTTCCTTGCCCACTTCCTTAAAACCAAGTAGTGAGTAGGTTGAAAGCATTTTGACAGCTGGCTGGCCAGGCTGACAAGCGCAGTGGCCCCTGGGTGAAGTGCAGTGTGTAAATCCCCACGCGCTGAGGGGTAATAATGCACTGACTGCACAAACCCGCTCGGTCCTCAGCAAACAACACACCTCACAATAATGACAATGCTGCTTTCTGTTCTAAAGATTTTCATGTAGGTTCACTGCTAGATAGAACCCTGGGCAAAGAACATAAAAGACAAACTTCCAAGTTAGTCAGTGTAGCTTAGCTGAAATAAACCCAAAGACCTTATTTTGAATATTTACAATGGAATCACACCAGAAATACCAGCAAAAGACATTCTATCATCATTCTCCACTTAAAGAAAAATAACAGAAATTACAGACATCTAACACTCATAATAGGAAAGCAAGAATTGCATTTTTAGCAGTGGGAAATAAAATGTATCTATTCATCACTCCTTTTACATTTTTAAAGAAACTATATAATGGCCATCTCTTTTCTTCAGCTTTCTTCTTACTTGCTCACAGCATCTTTCACTTTGAATAAAAGCTAAGATCAGCAACCCATAGGCAACTATTCCCAGCAATTTCAGAACAATTTTTAAAATTGTTGTGGGATGTTCATGAAGCACAGCATTCACAAAATACCTCTCCTACAATTTTCTTCTAATCTCTAAATGTAATCAACAGAATTCCAATTAATTAGTATTTAGTGCAGTGTTTTGTTTGTCAAAGAAACTACTCTCCTAAGCTTCTTATCTCATTATTAGCAGAAAGGGCTTGTAGCTTCAATATTTAATGTCAGGGAGAAAGAGATGGAGTCATAAAATAACCACCACTTCATTAGTCATTCCATGACTATTTGAAATGAAGACATAGCAATGTACATGGTGAATTATGAACAGAACAACTGTATTGCATCCCCTGCATTAGAATGGTTTTTGCTGTAAAAACAAGTTAGTTTTCACCTCTGGCAAGCACACTTCAAAACTGGCTGGGATCAAAGATGAAAGTGTGTATAGCAGTGATATCTCAACCTCCCACTCTCCCACAGGTAGCAACAACACAGAACAAATATTAAACCTTTCTAATATTTTCATTTTATAGGAATAAAATAATAGGCCTCAAAAACCTTATCCTATTGCTTAAAAAAGTAATAAATAACAGAAAAAAAGATGAGTAAGTATGATTTCTAGGTTAATTTTCTAGAAATATAAAATCAACACATTGTAGCATTTCCTATTTTAACTATTTTGCCTTTCTGGCCTGCTGATGTATTTTGAATAAATGCTGAAGGTTTTCTGGAAAGGTTACAGATGCTCCACAGGCTATGAATAAAAAAGACAACTGCATTCTACAAAGCCATCGGTGCATGAATGGTCGACACAATTCTCAATGAACTGAAGCTACAGCAGCTCTTCCAAGGAAATCCCGTTGTTATTATCAGCATGCCCCAAAACACTAGCACCAGGGGAGCTCTAGGAAGGCCAAACTCCACCTAATTTATCTACAAGTCATTTAACCACATTGGAGAGAATCTTTCCAAATGCCTTGACACTGAGGAGTGAGGCTGACTCAAAGGATGGTTTATGCATGGAACACAGGGCCCACTTTTTCCTGTGTTAAGTCTACAAAAACTCAGGTCATCCGAGCCTTGTACAGATGCTACTACTCAAAGTCAACTAATTCTTTTCAGAAATTTTTAAAATGTGATGAAACAATTGACTGTAGATGGATCAGCTAAGCAAAATGGCTCTGAGAATAACAATATTTATTTAGATTGATAGCAGTAGGCTTGAAAGGTATATGGTCCAATTACTGCCTACTCAATTTATGCAGCTGTAACTCTTGCCCACATTTTAACTTGGCACATACAAAATCCAAAATTCAGTGTTTTCACTGGTAGCAAACATTTTACCAGATGGTTACTTAATCAAATATATTTCCTTGCTAATACAGAAACTTTGAAACCACTAGCATATTTTTAAAACATTGATGTATTTATAAATCTAAAAGCAGTTTCAGCTCTTTTTATAAATTTATAAAGTCCTATACATGTATAATAAATACTTTAACAGAATTCCCAATTTCAAAGAGAGTAAATCTAATACATTTTGGTTCAGAACTTCTCCCTCTGCACTTGAGGATTTGCAAGTCTGAGAACATTAGAAAGAAATTGTTTTCATTCTGTTGTCACTGGAACACAGACCTAATTTCAATATGTAGAGCTTGAGAGTACATGAAGATCTACACAATTTTTACATCAGAGAAGTTCATCAGAGCAAGCAAGAAACTCCACGCAGTAACCTGCCAGCCATAAGGCCTTCTGCTTACTGCTGGCTTACACCACAGGCAGCTTCCATCCTAGAAGTCTCAAATGTAGGATTGGAAAATCAATTTTTAGCTGAATACTCCAGGTGGACCTTCTCTGACAGAGTCTGATCCAGTCAAAACTGAACTCATCCATCTCATTAGGTTTGTCTGACGCAGCTCACGCTGAGACATTGAAGAGCTGGAAAACATAAGGCTCATCACAAAAATTACCAGACTGCCAAGACAAAGGATTTGCCATGTCCAGACACATCCATTCAGTTGTAATAGCTTCTCAGAGCTTTTAAAGTGATTTTCTTCTCTACATAGCTCAGAATCATCATATACTCAAAGGACAGGAATAGAGTGGATTATCAGTGAAGCTACTTTGATGCATATTATCCGTACATAATATTTTGCGTCTTTTTTCAAATCTAGGATTCTCTGTGCAGTGTGATTAATTAAATGGAGCCAAGCTCTAGTCTCCAGTCTAGTTTAAAAAGGTACGACTTCATAGGATGGATATGTATCAGTGTATTTGTCCCACCAGATTAAAATTTGTCCTTTTATTTCTGTCATGCACTCCACCTTTAGCTCCTGAGAAAAAAAGCATAGAAATAAGGGGCCTAAAACCCCTGAAAAGATGATTTCCGTAGTAGACTAGTGAAGGCTAATTACACAGGCAGGGAAAAGTAGCATCACTTGGACTCCGTGTGTCAGTTTGAGAAGACACAGCTCAGAAAAAACAGGAACCATCCAACAACAACAAAAACAAACTAAAAGCATTAATGCTCTTTCTAGCAGTGTCAGCACGTTTCAAGTCACAGTTCAAAAGCATGAAACCCACATTAAACAGCATTTGTACACTTGCTTGCCACAACAGGGTTTTAAGTCAACCTCCAACACACTCTTTATTGTGCTCTAGGAAGGAAATCTAATTTTCCATTTTAGTCTGCATATCAATACTATCTTCCTGTGGTAAGCCTAGGTCCCTTAGTCCCATGCCATATGGCAAATCAAATTCACAACCGAAAGTCAAGCAAGTCACAATCGACTGACTGTAGGCAGACTTTAAAATAGGAAATTCCTGTTTTCCTATACAGCCCTCTACATTCTCTCTGTTAAAATATTCATTAATTTGAGCTAATATTAATTATTAATTTAGCTCCAAATGTGTTCCTTTTCCAGTAACAGTACAGCTTCAGTTTAAAGTGTATTCAGTAAATGTTTTATTGATCAAATACTTGTTCTCTTTATGAAAAGCCTCACTGACATGACAGAAACAAAAGTTCAGAAAATTCTTTAGGATGCCAAAATTTGAAGCAACTTCTTCTAACAACTTACTTTTCAGCATGATGTCTGAAGTAAGAATACAGAAAAATTTATAGGTACATTCAGCCAACGAAATTGTTCTTCTCAACATCTGAATTAAAAGTCATATTATAACATTGAAGACAAACGTTTTGATTGCCCTTCATTTACCTTTAAAATTACATATAAAAAAGGACAACATGTATGTTTTAATATTCTGCTTTGTGTCTTCATTCTCTCTTCTTCATGGAAGCACAGAAGCAGGATGAATCTGCAGGAACAGGCAGCAAATATTTCTTTCATCTTTATGTTTCTTTGTCTGCTCTCTCCTCGTGTCCCTGCCTGCCAACAGACATTTGTACCCATAAGAGAATACACTTGGAGATGCACAAATATTTTTTTGGTGGGTGCCCATACTTACTGCTATCACCAAATGATATAACTTTACTTAAAAATTACTTACAAATATTGCTGATGGGAGGTAGAGAAAAATTTTTTTTTTCTTCTTTGCTTGTGCACACACAAACTTTCACTTTTTCTTTAGTAAACTCCCTTATCTCAACCTTTGAGCTGTCCTTTATCTTATTTTCTCTCCCCTGTCCAGCTGTGAAGGGGGAGTGAAAGAGTGGCTCGGTGGGCACCCAGCATCCAGCCAAGGTCAACCAACCACATTCCCAAACTCCCAGCTATCACTATTACTGATATTACTGTTCTTTATAGCAAGGTAGAATTTAAGAGACTTCTGGTACAGATTGAAAATATTTTGGTAAGAGATTTACAATACCATAACTGAAAGTATTATCACTTATGATACGGACATGTGCAATAAACATACAGGTTTGGCTATTCATTTTAAGTAAAAACCCTCTATTCCCCCGTAACTGTTATTTCCCTCTAAATGCACCCGAATTTCTTTCAGTTTGCCAGTATAGGATGATGGTCAGATATAAATTAGCAATTGGCAAGGTCTTCAGGTTTCTAGAAGCAGTTGGAAGGATCATACGCCTGCAGGGTCCCATCTTTAGAGCAGCAAACCAGAGTTCGGGCACTGGAAACTTGTGCTTGGAAGGTGCACACCCACAAGACTGAATCCAGGCCATGGAGACAAAACTCAGTTTGTCCCCTGATATATTAATTTGTATTTTTGAATACAAGTCTCTCAATTTGTTATGTTATGCTGATACTAAAAATCTCACTATTTTTTCCTGATGATAAACTATAGTCAAACATCTCTCAGTTTCAATTTCAGTCGAATGACATGTCTGTGGCCATATAAAGCAATTATTCTAGCTTCCTCAAAGCTGTGTCCAGCCCTTTCTCATCTTTGCAGCAATACTGAATGATAAATGCTGTATTTACCAAATGCTAATATGGAAATTAGAGAGGGAATCTTCCAGACATGAAAGGGAATACGAATATTAAATTCTGATGATTTTGTGCAGAAAGCTAAATCATTAGGCCTTAAGAGCTAATGGCCTTAGGAACACAAAACAGCTTATTTATGCATTAAAGATGCAACATATTTACATTTTTCCAGTTCATGAGTTTTATGATGATTTCCTTGCCTGCACTTTGTCTCTTTGATAGTCTGTACAAAATGGACATGTTTTTCACATTTGGGTAAGTATGAAAAAAACCCCACAGCAGCATGAAAAAACCACCACATATTTTGGCTGTATAGAAAATTTGAATTTGACAAATTTGTTAAAGCTGCTTTTATGAAAAATCCTACTTTTGTAAATTAAAGGGCTGAAGTGATATTATGCTGAGCTGTCCTTTCTTCATACAAACGTTTCAAATGTTTCAAAATGCAAGGCAAAATGATGGCCCAACTTGTTGTCATCTTCTGTGAAGGTTTTTAAATTAACAAATTACAACCCTTTTTTCAGTATTCTTTCTAAAAGTTGGCTTTTCTCTTTTTCTTCTTCAAAGCATGGAGTGCTTTGATGGCAGAGGCGGGACAGAAGGCTTACAAATATCACACTATTTATTTCAATGTAAATTATTAATGCATTTACAGTAAGTATAAATGCAAATCTGATGGCAACAAATGCACAACCACAGAATTCAATACGGTGACATTCAAAATGACGTTTGTTACTCACATAGAACAGATCAGAAATTCACCTGAATTCTACTCACCTACATTTAGTTGTGTTGTTTTTTAAGGATTCAGATTTGCATTTCTAGATGACTAGTAGTCATTTTAAAAAATAGCATTCTTACACACAGCAGAAATATCCATCACCTTCAAAAAGTGGTAGTACTCCAGAAAATTTCATAGGTAAATTTAAGAACTTCTAGGAGATAAAGCTCTGGGTTTTTTCCTTGGGCCTAAAGCATTGTCACAGTTTACCATGTGTTACTTCATTAATGCATTATTATGGGAAAAGAATGATTTAAGTACAAAAATACATGGCTTATCCACAGATAAAATGGCATGAAACTCAATGGAAGAGCTAATACCTTCCCGAAATGGATTTAAACCAGCTGTGATTGCACTGGCACCTTAGGGAGGTTGCATTAAGAAAGATTTATTATGATCTGATCATATCACCAGGAATTTTCTGTGGACTCCATCTTATGTACATTGCACAGGATGCTGTGCAGGAGAACAGCTGCGATAACGGTTCTATAATGATTTCCTTTTAGCCCACTATTCCAGCTGCTCAACACTTTCTAAAATTTCAGCTCTCTAGATGGAATTTCAACAAACTGGGTGCAAAAACGAAATAGATCTAGTGTTTGACTATCAGTAGCGTTAAAAGAGAATACAAAGCATGAACAAAGTAGAAAAAAGCAACTCCCTTCCATGTTTGCTTTTAAAAAGAGAAAGGAATCACCTCTGTCCTTTAAGAAGTCTGGAGACTTTAATCTGACAGGTGATAACACTACATAGGAATTAAGTTTTGGAGGAAATGGCTGTCTAGTTAATGCTGTGGCTGCTGATTTGAAAACTCTCTGCAAATTTTCAACATATTATTTGCTGTGTTCCTGATCATCAGCTCTAATGATACTGCTGCAGCTTCTGAGGTTGGATACCTTCATAGATAACTGGAGGTGATGAGATTCAGCAGTAAAGGAAAAGATGATCATTGTTTTTAAAGGACTTTGTGTTGTATTTCAGGAGGGTAAATACAACCTCCTGGAAGCTGGTGAAAGAAATGCAAACTGATCATGGCGAGGAAAAAATCATCTCATCTAAAAGTTGTAGAGCTGCAGCTGCTCCACGGTACAACCAATGAAAAATCAAGTCATTCACCAAGATGAAAGGAGGCAACACCCTGCTAGTTAACTTCAACTGAAAATTCTAGAGTTTTATGCTTTTGGTAGAGAACTTTAAATTACTGAATACATCCTCAGTTCAGTTACTCTCGTGACACAAAAGACAAAGTCACAGAAGCTGAAAATGCACTCAACTCCCTTTGCACCTCCCTTGTGTCATGTTGTAGTTCCCAAACGTGATCCTTATTTGTGTAAGCAAACTGTAATTGTTTTCTTTTCTATTTCAACGGGAATAGAATTAGACCCAAAGCCACTGAATTATATATGTTCCCCATGCTTCACTTTTCCACTAACCATTTGTGATGACCTGTCAGTGTGCAAGTGCCCCATTTGTGCCTGAAGCAATTTCAGATGATATGAATCCTGCACAACAACAACTTAAGACTTGCAGGAGAAAGCTTGCTGCTTTCATTATTTTAACTTTTCCACAGCAGATATCATGTAGCATTTAAATCTTGCAATGATTCTGCAGGCAGCCAAAGGATGTATCTCCCCACATAAAACAGATCTAGGCTTCTAGCAAATAAACAATTTTTTGTGAAAAATACAAGTATGGAATTCTTTTTTATTCACTACAGGTCTGTCCCTGAAAAGCCTTATTACTTGCTTCACTGTTGGCAATGGAGAAGAAAGCCCATTATTAGTGGTTTCCAAAATGCTGTTAACAAGACTGGAATACGGTTCATGTAAATAATTTTCATTTCTGAAAATATTTTTACTCCGTTAAGGATATTTTCCCATTTAGTTCCCTTGATGGCAAAAGTCACTGGTAAAAGATGGAACCAGTCAAGGAAGAAGCAATTGCTTCTCTCTTGCTGATCAGACAACAGACTGGAGCCAGTCAAGTTTCCACTGAAGCATCAGACTGCTGACATAAAGAACTGAAGCACTGCTCACTACTGATTCTTGTCAATCATGAGACAACTCTTCCTGAAAAAGTGTTTAAGGCTTCACTTTACTAAACCACAGAAATGCTACTGTAGTGTTTAGAAAGGTACACAACATTAGGCTTGGAATGATATGCAGATTTATTTTTACCTGAAATATGTAAGTGAACAGTCCATGATGAGAGAATCAAATTTCACAGCTAATAGGTTCACTGATTACGATGAATTGTCAGTGTTTAGTTAAAACACCTCCACTCAGCCAAGAATGTCATTATTTCTGATGGAAGTTGGAACATATCATTGCACACTGTCTCAGCTGTCATCACATCTTTGGCACAGCAATTTTTTCTCTTAAATCAACTGCATTTGCACTGGAACTCTGTTGTGCATGTAAAAATCATTAGAAAATTTACAAAAGTGTTAACCTGCAATATTTGGTTCTGCAATTTTAAGAAACCATAAGCGACAGTTCCTTAAAAGACTTCCCTTTTCCAAACATCTGGAGGTCACTGGCAGGTAGGCATCAATTATTAGGCAGCTCCTGCTGCTAGATTCTTCCAGTAAGTTTCAAACAAATGCACGACTAACAGTAAACATTTGTATCTACACAGATCCTACAGAAAACTACTCACAATTGCAATTTTGTTATTAAATATTTGTATCTCTCTGAAACATCTGTGCTCCCTTTGTTTATCAGATGGCAACACTAAACACTAAGAAAGTGAAGATGGCATAAAAATCTTTGGTTTAACTACAAAAAAAATTCCCAGAGACAGCAAGTTAGTATGATTGGTCTTTAAAAAAATAAAAATCCCCATTTTAGCATGTTTTTGTCTAATAGCAGCATCTGAGAAATTTCAAATGCTATGTATTATTTGAATCATTAAGAAATGACAGGTACTAGGCCAGGTTGTACAGTATTAACCGTGGCCCTGCTTCCCAGAAAGTACCCCTTATAAAATCATGTAGCCTTTTAGATTTCCTGCCCAGCTAACATGAAGCGGAGAACGAAGGTGCTTTCTCCTATGGTATCATTTAATACTAATGTTTGCACTAGCATGAGAAAGGTGTATTTCAAATAATATGCTGGAGAATAATAAAGTAGGGATTTCTGCTCTGTAACAGTGGTAAAATCAGTTTTCTGGCTTCCATTACTGTTGTCAGATGATATACCTGTTTACAAATCAGTAGTGTCAATAAGATTTATCTCTAACCTGGTTTAAGGTCAAAACATGCTCACAGTGGCCAACAATACTGCAAAGTAGTCATAATTCATTTCTAGAGCCAAGCTCCTCACCTGCTGTCTTTCAAACTGAAATAAACCAGCTGAAATGAACATAAACATCTGTGGTCACAATTCCTTTTCTAAAGGAGATTAAATCTGCACCTGGAATTGAGGCTTTCATACTGTAAAATAACAGGTGATCAATGCCTGCAGTCCGCATGAGAGAAAGGTGCAGCACTGAAAGAGCACTGGGATTTGAAGAAGGATGTATAGGATGAGAAAAGCACAAAGCTCTCCCCTACTTGCCACATAATCCTCATAAATCTAACCCTGAATTCACATGTTCTTGCTGGTGGCTCTCCTGCATCCACTGGCAGATACTGTCTCTAGTGTGGAGTACCCAGCCCACCTTAAGATACACATCTGTACGTACTTATCATGACTTTTAAATGGAATCAAATAGTGCATCAAGATGGCTTAATAATACAAGTATATTGATGGGTAATAAGAGTACAGTTTTTACGGTGTGAATTTTATATTAAAATACATGGGAAAAGTAAAAAAAAAAAGAAAACAAATGAGGAGGCTACAATAACTCATCATAGAATCTGAGAATTACAAGTTTCTAATCTAAACTAGGCTATCTTTCATTTAAATTAGAAGATCAGAGATGAGAATTATTAGAATGTTCTTTCTAAACAGCTACAGGCCAGCTGCAGATGGGGACTGTGTTTTTCATTCACACTGTCACACTGGGAAAGAAACCAAACACTTTAACATTGCTGTCGTAACTCCTGAACATTTGTCTGTTTCGTTTATTAAGTTAGAAGTAACTGTCTGTGATATAACCAAACAAATAGCTACTGAAGTTGGAACAGCTCTTTCAATTAGCATTGTCATACAAACAAGAACATTTGCGCTGTGAATGAGTAAGTGGCTGGTGCAGGCAAGAGGAGCGACTGCTGTCTGGGGGAGACTGAAGAACGACTGCGACATTAGGATGCCGTGGCTCATGCCAGCTCCCCCCACTCACACACCCTTCTCCAAGACTGCATTGCGTATGCTTTCACAAATCAGCCAAACACCGTCAGTCGGGAGCTGGGGAAGTATGCCTGGCGTGCTGCGAGCGGCTGGCTCCTTTCCCCCGGCACAGCGGGAGCGACGCGCAGCCCCAGCCCCGGAGCAGGGGAGGGGGGAGCGCAGCAGCGGCACGGACCTTGCAACACACTGCCCACGCCTCCTGCACAGCCCTGGCAGCCAGCCCTGCCCCAGCAGCCTCCCCAGCACGCCCTTGCACGGGGACATCCCAGGGGTGGACTCCTTCCTTCCTCCCGAGGAGGAAGGGCATGTCATTAGCCCAGCGCTGGGCAGGGCAGGCACCCTGCGGGGCCCTGGCAGGATCAGCATCTGAGGGTTCCCCAGCGCTCGGGCAACATCAGGAATCCCCCGACAGGGATGCCCGGCCGTCTGTGGCACACAGAGAAAGCTGTGGTGCCGGGCAGGTGCTACATCCAGCCTGCGAGGACTGCCAAACCTGTCGGAGATTTAATGTCAGTGGGAAAGTAGGGTGCTTATTCTTGAGGAATAAGTACAGTCTTCCCTTCTTTGAGACTTAAAATGTTAAGGAAACTTCCCAGTCTGACCATTCCCGAGACTGTTTGGTAGTCACACTCCCAGCTCCAGAGACTTTCACTGCTGGGACCGAAGCCCCGTCACAGCAGCGGCTCCAGTGACCCAAGATGTCCCCACTGGAGTCTAAAATATTCTTGTTCCATAAAGCAAATTATTCTTATAATAAAGCAAATTTCCATAAAGCAAAATATAAGCAAAGGTACAGGGACAGAAAAACAGCTTGAGCTGGTGTCTCTGAGGAGGAACCCCAACAAAGGAACCCCTGGGCTTTTATCCCCTCACAGTCCAAGCAGGCTCAAGTCTTGCTCTTATTCCCAAGTCCTGGGCTCCTGCCTGTCTCTCAGTGTCCCTCACCTGGCTGTGCCATAGGTCTCTGTGCCCTTCATCATGCAAAGGGTCGACAGTTTGGGGACTCTTGCCTTGGGCTCCCACAGCTGCACCTGCAGCTTGCAAACAGAGCCACTTGCACCAAATGCATCCCTCAACAAAAGTGGCAAGCCGATGCACAAAAATCCCACACAAACCATAATGGAAAACCATAAAATCTTCACCAGGCATAGATTTAGAACTGCCTGTAAACTGGAATGCTAAATCTACTTTTGGTGCATTGAGAGAAACAGCCTTGATAATTAGATTACTGATTTATGATAGGTCAAATTTGAATTTAGCATAATTTAGAGCTCCCAGCTAGGATACTTTAGCTTAGTAAGCAAATGAAACCAGATCTGGTTATGAGGTAGTAACACTGGACAAGCCGAGCAAGAATGGTGGCATTTTCTGGTGCCATGCCTCAGACCATTGTACATTTACTTGCAGCAATAATGGGACCACATTTTCATTTCTTATTGTCTGTACTATGATCATGCTGGGGTACCACTGGTACAGTGCCAGAAACTTGCGGACTTGTCCACAAACTGGTCCCACTCATTTTTAAGCTATTAAATACAATGAAGTTTTCCATGAGAGCCTGTTATCATTGAGCTTCTTACTAAAGACTAAGTTCACAGGATAAATTCATGTAGCTAATTGATCCCAATAACTTTCATAGTATTCAGATTCTTATCCAATACTTATTACTGGAGATCTTTTAATGTGCATGGAAAGTAGTTTTCTACCCAGACAATTTTACTGTCTGTACACTGCTTTTCTCCTTTGAATTTCTGAAAGAACTCAGTAGAATCCAACTCACATAAATAGCATGTGAAGGAACCAAGACCACTACCTGTAAGCTTTAGAAGCTTGATGACTTAGTTTGGTTTGAAGTTGAACTTGTTTGCTTCATTCTGTTTTCAATTCCCTTTTTCTTTGTTTGTTTGCAATTGGAAAATTACCTCAGATATACCATTTGCAAATGTTATTTTCTTAGACTAGATCCTAGAATTACCTTGTAAGTCTGAGCACAGAACTATCCTAAACCTTTTTCAAGAGGAAATGAATATATGTGCTACAGCAAATGCAATTCAACATATTTCGTTAAGTCTTGGGGCTATTTTCCTATAACATCTTGTTTGTCAGCAACACATGCAAAACTCCAGTGGCGCAGCTTTGAATCTCTTTGTAAATAATGACACTGAAAAAGATGCAACTACATTAAGTTTCAATGAAAGTAGACTTTGGTTATGAGAGGAAAAAAAAAGGGGGAAAAAAGGTTTTGTTGCATTTGCTACACATGAGAATTGATTAGAGAAGCAAAAGTCTGTGTTAGCCTGTGCAAATGCAAAGGCAGTTTTCATTAATATGATTATATGCCTCACTATGAGAAGTAACATGGTCATTTAAGAGAACCCAATTTGTGTTTTTCAGTGGAGACCGTACAAAGCCCACTTGGCATCTGCCCACTGCTCTGCACTCCATGTGACTTCTGGAACATTACAAATCATTGTCCTGAACTGCCTACTGATGTGAGCACACAGTCATTGGATTTAACACCAACTTCTACTTCTTTAGTAAACTGTGGAGTGTAAAACCACACACTACCAATTAGTGACAACAGACATGACTAAAATTTCAAAAAAACTTACAAGAAGGGGGCTTTAGATAATGAAAACCGTTTGATGTGTCTGAGTCATATAACAGATGAGATGACTTTTCTGTACCCCTTTTCTGCCCACTTGCTGTATATACATTACTGAACTGCCATCATTATTCAATTCATACATACAAGAACACAAGCAAAAAAATCCTAATTATTAGAAAATTCCCTGCTCAAAGCTCAAGTCTTCTTTCCACATGCCAACAAATTACTTTTCTGTATATCCTTCAGTATCCGTTCTTCCTGCTTACAAAAATATTCTTCTGCTTTCAATAAAGAAGTTCCAGTGCATTTTCCAGTCAGGTGTCTAATGGGCACATGGACACAGAAAATAAATTCTGCAAGGCACGGAACAGACTCATCCTAACCACCACATCTTCCTCCACTAAACTTTACTAGCAATGGGATAAGTAGGCCTCTAGATGCAAAACACGAGAAACAGCATGTTCTCATTTTCCTGAACAGGATGTGTACCTGGGTCTCCCTTACTGACACTAAGTTGGTATAATTCTGTCGACCTATAATTCTGTCAACATATACAGGCTGTTAGCTCTATGTGCAAATATTCTTACTAGCTGAGGAGTCTGGCCCAGTGCAAGAAAAGCTGTTTATTGTTTCTTCACCTAGCCTGGCAGCTCTGCCAAATTACTTGCACTCAGGGTATCTGCAGATTGGTGTGAAAGCAATTACAGAGATAGCTAGTCTATTTTTGCCTCTTTTCTCTCCTCAAAATTTACCCATTTCAAAAACCAAAGTAAAGGCTTGGAACAAGTAATATTCTGGGCTTCAAAACACATCTCATTTTCGCTATCAATAACACAGAAGTTGCAAGAAATCTGGTGTTCCGCAGGAATAGCAACAGATAAAACTATAATTTTTGCCACATTTCATCCCATCGTTATTTCTTTCTCAAGAATGACAAGAAGAAAGGGATTTCCTTCTGGTTTGTCAGAAGATTGCTTCTTGCTGTCTGGAGAAAACCAGCAGATATTTTGTTAAAAACACTTGGTGCAGAGCAGACCTGAGGACCATATGGTTTATTGCAAAAGGTTCTCTCTGACACATCCTCCTCAAATGTCAGTCCTGTTATTCTGTGGCAGGGATCAATAATCCCTGTGTGGAGGGAGCTATCCTCTCAGTGAGGCCCAAGAATCTATGATGAACTGCAACAAGAACAAGGACTGGGCAAAGCTGTTCCGGTAGATTTGGAATTCAATAATGAAAACTCACCTAGAAGCAGCTGACAGTCCTTTAATGAAACTCACAGCGGTGACGCCTGAGCTGAGACACCTCAGAGTGCCTCCATATCCACAGAGATTACAGGTGCCACAGCAGCAAAGCATCCTGAAGTTCTTCCTGCAGGTCATCACCCAGACTTTAGAGAACCCACAAGAAGTTTCTGAATCTGAACCTGAAAATGGGGCATCTCTAGCTCTGCTGGACATCTAATAACCTTGGCATGAACACAACTGCCATATTATGGGAGAGATGATTCTCCTCATCACACTTGTCTTTCTTGATACGAAGATTATCTTATCCTCTCTTCAGCTGTATTTTCTTACTTGCAAATGAGGACAGGGTAATTCCAAACATCACAATTAAACAACACTGACTGCAAAATCCAAATACATCAAACTGTTTCAGATGTCAGCTTTCCTTCTCAGCCTACAGAGCCTGGGTTTGCTAGAAGTATATTTTTTTCATGTATTTCTTAAGAAACATTTTTCACTAGGAAGAATTAATTCAATTAAATGAACTTCTTTATGGTATAGGGTTGATTTGGTAAATAGCCTGCTTCCACATTTTCAAAGTAAAGCTAGACCACATGAATTCTGAACTTAATTTGGACTTCAAAGCCTTTCACATTTTAAGGAAAAAAAGAGAATAGTTTAAATGAGAAATTTGATATGTATATTCACACCAGCAAACACACCAACTGCATTTTCAAGACCATTATTTTTTCTTTATAATGTTTAGGAATATATATTTTTCAGGATTGACCCTTCATGAGAATACAATTTCCTGAAATACTGAGAATTCACTTGAAGTGAGAATGCCATTCCTTACTCAACTCACATTAATAGAAGTTAACATCGAAATATAATCACGATTGTCATTAACATGTGAATGATGACATTAATGTGGCTGGTGATGGCTATAAACATTTAAATATTATCTTCTTCAGTGCCTCTGAAAAGCAGTACTTCTCTTGGTTTACAACTCTATTAATTTGAAATTATACTCCCCTATATTTAACATTGACTGTTAGCTTGTATTTCTGCCTGCACTTTTCTGTGTAACAGTTCAAGGAAAAATGAATGTGTTGTGCAGGCATCACCTTACTCACCTTGCTATGAAAAACAAACAAATGACAAAAAACAAACTCACCAAAAAAACAAAAGCACACCACTTCCAATATTCAACCCAATAGTACAACCTGACTGTTTTCCTGTGAAAACACCACGGTGAGTTCTTTCAGGAATCAGAGTTCATCAAAAAACGAACAAAAATTCCTTTAAATGCCTTCAAAGTCGTCAGAGATTTTGATTTAAATCTAACCAATTATTTCTGTATTGTCTACATTGAATCAGGCTTGGCTTTTAAGATTTACCTTGCATAAATGTGTCACCTGCTGCAACATGCAAATTCAATAAAATAAGCCTGAAACACATTAACGGTAGCATCACAATATTGGTGTTATTCTGCCTTCTGCAGAACAAGTTTGCAAAATTCCATAATGCATATTAACAGCAACTGTATGACCCAAAGGTGGAGGTTTATCCTCATTGTTGGCTATCACAACAGCAATCCTTTGAAGAGCAGTTTAGGAACACAAGGAGTTCATGTATATCTAGGCACTCATTTCCTTATCTGCCATGAAGAAAAGAAGCTTTGGATGGGAGGGACACGATTCTCCTTTCTTCCCAAACATCTTGCCCAGAAAGGCACTGAGCTGCTGTGCAGCTGTCCTGCCACGTGTCACCTCGAGTTTCGGAAGGGCCGGGTAGCAGCTCTGTGAAGAGAGCTGAGCAGATGCTCCCAGAGGAGACCAATGAGTCTGCTGCAAACACCAGCAGAAAGTTCAGTCATACTTGAGAGGAAGCCAGATCCCAGCATAAACCCCAGAGTATAGGGAAGGAAGACGCAAGGAACTCTCTCTTCAGATCTGCGTATTGAATTACTTTGTTTCCTATCTAAATAATAAAATAAGCCCTGAAAATTTTCTCTCTCTTGATTAATATCTCCTCAATTTCTCTTGTAAATGAAATGAGACAGTCCATCTTCTGCAGATGAATTAGATGAAGCAATTCCCGCTCTACCGTCATGCCATGCACTTTAAAGCCCCTGGCATGCAACAATTACTGTCTCCTAGATTGGTGGGACTCAGGGAAATGATCCAATCATGTGTTCAATAATACTTCCTTTAACTGACAATCATGTTATCAAAAATCATTTCAGACCTGTTTACTAAATGAGTAAATCAATAACCAGTCTAAACAAAAACAGCGACAGTAAAATATTCAAGAATACTATTATGAAAAAAGGAAGATTTTAAAATAGCACCTGACTCTGGTATTTCTCTCTGCTCCACACTGCATGAGAACTGGCAAAGCATTCACAAGAAACACACGATGACCTCACAAACCTTGGGGAATTAAGACGAGAAATTTGCCTGCCCAAGCAAGTGCTTGACATTCAAAAATAACCTCCTGAAACATAACCAGTGTGCAAGAGTTCAGCCAACTAATGGGTTTTAACCAGGCAAAATCGGGCCATTTTTATGGTGAGATTGACAGTTTTGGCGCCACGCTTCATCTTTTAAATGCCACCTACACCTCAGCTGGGGGACATCAATAGCACCATTGATTTTTTTCTCACTTCAGTGAAATTACTCATTTTCTGCAGTTGCAATGTTACTGCAAAATAAAGCAACTACTTGAACACTTGAGAGCATTAGCTCAGTCCTTTTTAAGATACATGCTTGACTATACCTCTGTATGTGGCTAAAGCTTTAATGATACCTGCACACCACCCCCTTCCCTGTCTCCTAATGAAATTATCCTTCAGAAAAACCAATATGACAGATAACAATTATCTTCTTTATAAATTGAGGAGAACATTTCTGATTGACTGATTATTTTTTTTTCCTTTGCTGAACATTTTCTTCAAACAGTAGAGAAAACATAGGACAAAAGAAAATAGTATGTGGGGTTTTTAGGTTAATTTTGTTTGCCTGTTTAAAAGTTGGGCTGGAATCTCTGGGGTATTTTGTAAAGCACAGTTCATATCAGAACAGTTGTTTTTTGTGTGCCTTCCATAACACAGGTAAAATAAGTTTTAGATAATTTCTTCTTTGGTCTTACAAGATGACAGGAATCTCTAAGTCATACTTAGAACAGTAAGTAATAACTTAGGAGTCCAATATCTGTTACAGTTTTTTAGGATTAATCCTTATCTTACCCAAAGTGCTTAATTGCTAAAGTATGACTGATCCTTAACAACTGCATCTGCATTAAATTCAACTCTCCTGTGATCCACAGGTCAACCTCACTTTTCTTACAAGAAGAAATAAAATTGTCAGTCATTACAATTACATTTAGTTAACCATACATCTTCCACAGACTTTTTAAACTGCAAAGTTTTTGATTAATAAGACTTTGCAGACTATTTTTACACAGGAACAAAATATTCATAATTGTCAAAATTGCTGATATTGAAAGTTTATACTGTACACAATAAAGAATATATGCCCTAGCAATGTCTGTTGAACCATTATCTTCATTTATATTTCATTTGAAAAAATACCTTCTAAAGCCCCTTTTTTTTTTTAAGCCAGGAGTTTTTTAGATCAATGTCAAATCAAAAATGGATATTTACTAAATGCAAGCAGGCCACAGATAAAGCCAGAACATTTTGCAGAAAAAGAAAAATTGCATCAAGCTGCACAGAAATAAGTGGGTTTATCAGCACTCACAGCAATTGCAAAGAAGAAATTGTCTAACATGGATGACCTGAAAAAGAAAATTCATTTATAAAGGCTTTGCACATTTTTACATGGTACAAAACCTTCTCCCTAAAGCTAACAGTAACAGTTTGAAGGGAATTACAGGATATAATAGAAGTCCTAAGATCACAGGGAATTTTTCAAATGCTGCCTTTAGAAATAATACCTTGTGCATATAATTACTTACAGTTTGAATACCACAAGTTCACGTAGCTTTTTTAAAAAAAGTCTGCATCTATTAATTTTGCTCATATCACCATTAATATGACAGCATTCCTTCTTTCTCAGGTCTGCAGAGCAGACCTCTCTCAGTATCACAGCACATGCTGCTCTCAGGGACAGCAATCCTTCAGGATGGCTTGGAGTTCTGGGTGCTCCAGAGCAGATGGAGGAGTCAGCTCCATCCTCTCTCTGACCCGACCTCTGCCTCAAGGAAAACTTCCCAGTCTGTAGAGCTGCTAGAAGAGAAGGTCTGTCCTTTCTTTGAACTTAGTCTTAAACTCTCTGTATTGCAAAATGGACTATTAATAATCGAGTATAACAATTCTTACATTATTCCAACCATTCTTTTCAACAGAATACTGTATGCCAGACTGATTTCTGTTCGAGGCTTTTTCAATACTTTCATCCAAAACCTTTTCCTTATTAAACTGTTTGTCCTGTTAACTGTTTACAGTTCACCTGTGCTGAAGGCATCCTTTGCTCTTCATTCCCATCCCAGCACTGAGAAAAGCTGCACCAAAGCCTTTCTGGACCTTACTGACATTTCAGTTATTTACACAATGCAAAGGTAGTTATTTAGGTTAGTCAGGAGACAAACAAATTGCTGGCTATATACGTACAGATTTCTGCAAGCTATACACACAGAGATTTCTATCTAGCTGTATAAATACGAGGGATTTACTTGTTCCAAAAGCTTGCAAATCTTGATTACCCTGCCTGGACATGTGTGAGGATTTGTAGTCTATCTTCAGTGAACACGAAGCTAACTAAAGCAGCTTAGACAAGATCTTTTATTTGATGGCAGAGAACTAATCTTGGATGCAATACAATGTATACAATCTCGAATTACTACACGGATCTTATCACCCCTACTCCTTTCATCCTCTGCATGCTTTAATTGCGGCCAGCCTGTAGCCCCCTTCCTCGCCCACTGCAGGGTCCTGCCGTCCTACAGCACCCAGAGCCAGCGCCACCGTTTGCAAAAGGCACGGTCAGATCTCTCACTCATCTCTGCCTCCTCAAACAAAGCTGTGGAAATCATCCCTCTAAATCCTCCCTGATCTCCTCGTGGCGATCTCGCTTCCAGAGCTGTTCAAACATATGGGCAGCAATCAGGCCCTATCCAACCTCACATTTACCAGAAATGTTTGGAACAGCTCAGTGTCCCCTTTTTGCCTGTACTTTCAATTTATACATAAACTTGCCTGTAATTTCAATTTACACATGTCATTCCCTTCACCTTGCTGAAGGGGAAATTCGTATCTGTATACATTAGAAAAATAATGTGACAGAAAATGTGAAAATCCTTGCATAATAAATCCTCCATACTGCTTGCAAGAAATACCATAACTCATTGAACAGAACTAAAATATTTACCTTGAAGCAAGAAAGTACCTGTAAAATTAGAAGGGAGATTCTCGGATTTCAGGTGCTTTCATTAAGGAACAATGTTTCATGAACTAAACAGATATATAGTATTTTTAAAACATTTCTGAGAAATTTTTGGTTTATGATCAAGATACTTGAAACCACATTTAAGAAAAAAATACTTTGTAGAAAAGTAAATTTCTGCTTTGGTCACTACTAGAAACTGCAACCCTTGTTCTGGTTGACTTGCACTAACTTTATTGCCAGTCAATGAGAACTGCATGACAAAATTTGCAGAGAAAACCACACTGCTGACAGAGCAGAGGAATTAGTGACTGAAACCAAGTTAGGCAGGATGCTTATGCTGTCACTATTCAAGCTCAAGGATCTCTATCAGAGAATAAATGCACACACAAAGAATTATTGCTGTGTTTCCTAGTGAACACATACAAGAAATACTGAAGCCTGGATTACACACACAAGGAAAGCTTTTGAGAGAGCAGGAGCTTAAAAGGAATACAGCAGAAATGAAGTTTATTTGCTATGGCAAAAGTCAGCATTGCATGCAATACAGCTTAGACCCACTACTTATTTCCTGATTTTATTGGGCCACACTACTACTGGCTAAAGAAGAAGTGAGTATAAAGCCTAATTCTGGACACAGGATTTAAAGACCTGATTAGAAGAGAATTAAAATATTTCTAGAAGGAAAAGAATTCTGTTAATTTTGCTGAAATGATAGATAGATAGATAGATAGACAGATAGAAAAAATACATAGAAGTATACAGATATATAATATAAATATATATACTTGTATTTATACATATCTATATATATACAGACTGCAAAACTGTCAGAAACATTCAGACATTTACTCTGTATTACATATATGAATATATGTTTATCTATACACAATTAAAAGTTAGTCCTGATAAGCAGTTCTATTTACTCTTTTATGCCAACTATTAGGCTAATTTCAATGACAGCTTAAGCATTAATGTAACTATAAAATATATAGCAGCAAAAAGAATAAAGATGTTTTTATGTAAAACCATTATAAGTACTCTGAACTATCCTAAAAACATTTCACCCATTGTCCCACCAGCCTGGAAATCTGTTTGTGTTCTGTTTGTGGACTCCTCATTAGACATTTGTGAATTTGTGAAAATATAAAAGCTTACTTGTAACTCATGAACAATGGTCAAAATGATTATTTTTACACTGCCTTTTCCATTTATTCTTACTGCTTGTAATTTCTACGAGTATCTGAATTTACTCTGTATTTCTCATACAGGTAGGAATTGCCAAGCTAACCTTAGCTGTTCTACAGTTTTTAATATTCATATTTCTAGTGTAATATGACCACTTCTACCTATTTTCAAGTTGCGTACTGTTTTATATCTTATCTGCATGTGTGATACAGATTCATTTTACCTTTCAAATTGAAGCAATATAAACTTGTCTTCCTCATATATCTGGATTCTCAAGGAAATAGAGGCAAGATAGCTTCAAGTGCTAGTAGTGTCATTAAATCCTGCAATATTATCAAGAGCAGATGTTCAGAATACAAGGACCTCTAAGGTCTCTGTTTCTTTTTCAAAAGAAATGCATTTTGTCTTCCTTGAAAAATGAAACTGAAAATGAAATGAAAAGGTTTCAAACACTAAATGTTACAGGGCTAAAGGTGCCCAATATGAAGTTAAACTTCTCGATTGGCATCATTTGTTGTGATATCTCTAATCACACTATGTGTGCATTAATTGGATTCAGCAAAATCACTCAAGCTTTTAGTGTTCTGAAAGCCTGAACAAATGGATTAGTATGAAAAAATGTGCACCATGGAAAAAAAAGATAAAGGAAGTATTTTTATTTCCTTTTGTTTATCCCAATGAGGGGATTAAAATGATGTTTGTTAACTAGAATTATAGCAGGATCCCAGACAGTTAACTCTGGGACAACATAGTCTCAAAGGAATATTCTACACAAACAAGAAGCTATAAAATAAACCGTTTCCCTTTAGCTACATAGGAAGAACATATGAAACACATTCCATACCAGCTCCAGTTATGTCCAATTACTGCTATGCCACGACTTCCAGCCTATGTTCTAATTTAAATGCATTAAAACGAAATGAAAAAAAAAAACAATACCACTGATTTGTGTCCTATTGAGATCTTTTCAATAAAAATTCACACCTAGACTTTTTACCATACAATTTATATACCTAATAATTCCTTAAAAACAGGTGCGAGAATAAAAGGTTCGGTGTAACCCTAGGCCTAGAAACGCTAATTTGCAATTTTGCACCAAGTCAGTGAATGAGAAACTAAAAAAATTTACTCTAACTAAATGGAAGAACTAAAACCAGCCCCTCTCCCAAGGTGCTTTGGGCACCGCACGAGAGAGAAGCGCTCTGTCAGCTCACCCAGGTACAGGGAATCGCACCTCGGTTAAGGCCTGCACTGCTGCTGGGGTCCTGCCCCGCTGGGGTCCTGCCCTGCTGGGCGCAGCTTGCTCCCGGAGCAGCTACCTGGGCAGAAAAGGGTTGCAGGATGCTTGGCTGTTTCAAGCCGAGACCGTCCTAGTGTGTGCATTTCATTTGGCAGAGTTAGTGCCGATTATCACATGGCAGCCCTTTAGCTGCCGGCTGGAGGCAGGTGCGGGCTGGTTTGGAGTAACGTAATTGACACAGACCTAAAAACATCGCTTTGCCACGCACAAGAGAAACGATGTTTGCTTATTTTTCTGCACGGATGAAGGACAGCTTGAATGATTCATCCTTAAGCGGGTAAACAAAAGTGGGGGTCTGAATTGAATGGCAACATAATTTCCTTTAAAAGCTTGTTGAGAACATACGGCTACACTGTATCGTGGCAAGGACTGCGAGCAGGACAAACACTACGTGCAAGCGCTGGAAGGATAAACACGCAGGACTAATCTAATGTTGAAGGAAAGCACAAGCAAGAACTAATTCCTGGTTTTGTAGCATCGGTTTAACCCTCTGAGAGTATAATTGCTTTGCAGCAGCAACAGTGGACTCCCTGAAGCCAAGCTCAAGACTTCTTCAGTAATTCACTAAGTAATTATGTTCACAAATCAGAAAAAAGTATGGTAGCAGCTTAGTATAATTTCTATTTTAGGACTAACCCATGCTCAGAGCACATCTGCACATTGATTATCTCATTCCGTGTTTAGAAGCCATATTGTATAGAAGAAAAATAGCTGATTTATTCAGTGCTTTTTTGAATTAGATTTCATACTGAAAACTTGTGAAAAGCACTAAACTCCTCCAGCCCCCATAGGCTTCAATGATGTCTGAAATGCAGAAGAATTGAAATCATCTTTGTAACTTAACATACACAGATTAAGATCTCCATATTTGAACTTTTTCATGCAGATAAATGAAGAGGCTGTGTATGAACCAAGGCTCATATAGGAAAAAACTTCAAAATTAGTGTTTGTTCAGCAAGAGAAATAAATGTTATGTCTACCTTGCACAGATGAATAAATCTACTTAAGTCAATAAACACTAATGAAATGAATGGAACTAACATTGATTTCAGGGCAGCCAGGACTTTGCCCAATGTATTTACTCTGAACAAAACTGTATAAACACATTAATTGACTGCAAGCAGAGGGATTCAGAAAGATACAATATAAATTCTGCTGGTATTTGCTTTTTGGAACCAATATGTTTGACAGAAGCCTCATTATTTTTTGAAGTAATTTTCTCTTTAAGTTCTATATTTTGAATCAAATCAATAAACTATTATTACCAAGTTAATTTTTATGAAAATCAAGCTATACTTTATTCAGTAAAAACATAGGTGCTTCAGTTCGTTCATAGCACATGACCAGCCATAACTTCAACCTACTTTGATTTTTATCATTTATTCATTTTTATTTATTTTATAAATTATTCATTTTGATAATTATTCTAAAGAGGTATTTTGTATCCTGATTTTTCTAAAGTACTTAATACTTACCAATAAATATGCAACTCAGAATAATTTGTAAATTACATCAAATCTGCATGTGGAAAGATGGCTGGGGGTAAAATTAGGGGAAACTGAGAAGTTATATTCACATCCTAACAGAGGCTATAATGATACGGAAATGATAGGGTAAAACACAGCTGCTGCTCCCTGGATGGAATGGAGCTGGCAGCTCCAAACCCATTCCACGATGATTCCCCACGGACACAATCTGCAACCACAGCACCTGCTAAGGGGGATGGAATGGAGGCTGGAGTGGAGTGGGAACACTGTGGCCAGGCTCTGGAAATCCTCACGGGGAGGGAACTCGAAGGTACTCTGCAGCTGAGAAACCCCAAAGCACCTGTCCACCGAGGGAGAGAGGAGCTGATGTCCTGAGCCAACAGCCTGCCTGCTGAGCCAGCAACTGGGGCAAAATCACTCTCCTCAGATGAACTTGGCTCATCTAAAGAGGGAAAAGGTAAAGGTATCATTTGTGCAGTTTTAGAAGCCTGTTTCTCCTGTGCACAGGGGGAAAACCAAGGATTCCTTTGCTTCCACAAGGATTTCGGAGCTAGAGTATACTGCTGTGAAATCTGAAATTGAGGTGTTCAAGTCATCGTTAGCCTTTGATGGAGAAGCAGGAGAAAAATTTGGAATGCAAGCTGACAGATTGAAAATTATCATCTGAAAACTGAAGTTGAGCAGTTTAAAACTGTTTGCTGCTGTGGAGCACAGAGAGAAGCTGAAGGAGAAATTGCCTCCTGTTTCAGATACTCTGTGGCTCTGCAAGTCAGTACATTACACAGACCCTGAGACTTGGGACAGAGATATTTGGTACAATAATGATGATGATAAAACCATAGAGAACCCTGATTCCAAATGTGAGCGTAGGAAAACAGAAAGACCCAGAATTACCACTTCAGTAACAGTGAAAATGTTAAGTTCAGCACAAAGAGCAGTGAGAGGACTTCTTCCTAAATGGAGACTTCATTTAAAATAGGCATTTAAAGCTTTGAGAACATGCAAGTCAATCTCACATACAAGAACAGTAACAAGAAATGAAAGAAATATATTAATCATTGAGCTGTCATCACACTGAACTTCTTAGGCTGAAATGTAAATATAAATGTTGAAATGGATTAAAATTATCACAAAGTATAGGGAAAGTTTTCAACAGAATACTTTGGCTGAAGTATAAGCTCTAATCACAGACATTTATGTAGCCATCTAAAATGCAAGAATTAATAATATTTACTTATTTTTTAATGTACTGATATAGTGTATCTGGGAAGACCTCTGCTTAGTCATTTTTAGCTATGGTGCCAATGTGATTTAAAGTCCATTTTGTAAGTTTACATATGTATCAGAGACCAGAGAGACCCTGACAACTCTGACAACTTGGAAGTCTATCACTGAAGCAAGGTGCCTACATGATAATTAAAGGCATTTCTGCTAAGATTATGCTTTCAAGAATTAAGGAAAGGGCAAGTCAACTCTTCCACATGTTATTACATACTTTGACCATTTCAAATGATTAAATTAATTATTATGAAATCCAGATTGTTAAATGTTTTCAAAATATAAGACATTTGTCCTTAAGCTTCAAAGCCATGTGCTTCAGCTGTATCCTGTGTGCAGCAGCACTGTGAATTAGACTGGAGTGTGAGAAAGGCAATATAATTGTTCCATCAGACAGGACTAATGGGGGAGTTTGTTACTGAAGGTTGCTGAAGTGCTGTTGCAGCTGACCTGTTATCTCTGACAGACAGGTGCAGGTATGAGTTCAGTGGCCATACAGTGGCTGCTGCACCTGAATTACTGAAATTCTTGTAAGGAAAATGACAAGCATGAAGGAGAGGAGCAGCTACCCAGTATGAATCAGGATTTCTGAATGACTCCATCTGATACTTCCATTCCCCTTTCCCTGCAGAATTGTGGTGTGAGAATAAAGTGAACACGAGAAAGAACAGAGTTGAATTTTTCTGTGGGAGCCTGCAAAGAAAACATACAGATTAATACAATGATTTCACTTATTGAGTAGTTTCAGCATAATTACAGCTATATTAAGACTGTCATAGTGAGGCATCAACAGTGCCATCATAATGCCTACATAAAAGGTGACTCATCAGAGCCCTGAAATTCAAGTGAAACACTTACTGTCACTCAAAATGCTTTAGGAAATGAAAGCCAATTTTTGCAGCCTAACAGGCTAACTCACTATGCTATTTTAATTATTTTTCATTCAGACAGATTTTTCTTGGCACATAGAACCAATGCGTCAAGGAGAAATTTCTTTTGAAAAGCCACATAGCAAGATAGTATCAATTGAGGATGCAAGAGTAAAAACAGAAATCAAAAAAATAAGATGTCATCTAAGATGCTAAATACTAAAGATTTACAGAAAATGCAACAAGGGAAAGAAGAAAAATCTGTAAGCCCTTAAATTTATATATAGTCACTTAATAACTGGACATATTTTGCTGGGAATGTGTCTGACAGAATTATGCAACACTTACTTCTAAGCCTGTAAGTAAACCTACAAGCCATTCAAAAAAAAAAAAATCCATGTAACATTTTAACAGTTATTTAGTATTCCAAAAGCATAAAATATGGGGGAAAAAATTGACACATTTCCTTATATAGTGCAAAACATCATGTATATCATGTCTGTGAACACCCCAGAGAACTGGGAGAAAAATACAGTGACTTCCAACTCAGTGGGATGTGACTTTTTCAGTGAGTGATCTCCAGCTCAACAACAGATGAGCCTCAGCAGCACTTCTCTCCTCCCTGCACCTCACTCCACTCCAGGAAATCCACTCAGGTTACTCCTTATGGAGACTCCAGGTGATTTTGCCTTGTTTGTTCTCACCCAGGCTGACAGCATTTTCAGCTAGGGAACTGTATGCATTCACCTCATAGAGCAGAAAAGCACAGGTAGGGGAAAAAAATCAAAACTGCTTTTTTTTTAACAAAAAAAAAAGATATATTTTAATAATCATGTTCAGTCTATTCCCAAGTTTCTTAATTGTTGGATAATGTGTATCTTTAAAACTTTTAGTGAAACACAGGAAATTCACCTTCCTATTCCTACAGTAGGTGGGATTGGCTACTAGAGGCCGAAAGAGATTGCATCATAAACACAGATATTTAGATATCATTTCATTTAGATATCATTTATATATTCATTTAGATATCATTTTGAATCAGCCTAGTAATAGAATCATTTAGAGAACTGTACTAAGGTTTCGTTAATTTCATTTTGATAGCACAGAAAGTATTATGAGAAAACCTATGAAAACCCATGAGCTTTGGAGAAATATACACATCCTTTACAGGCTCTCCAGCATCATGTTTAACTGAAAATCAAAATTCTGTTTCAATAAAAGATAAAGTTTTTTAGTTCATTCTTGTGCTTTTTAAATATAGTGTAATCTATAAGATTTGATCTATAAAGTTATCCTGCTTAAGTATAGACATAATATAGCCAAATGTTCCATTAAACAAAATAAGGGAGGCTCATTTTCTTTCAATTATCAAAATCTGAAAAAATGCTTAATTTCAAAGTAATGTATTATTTCAACAGAAATTTCCATTATCCAATCAATTCTTGAGAACATATTTCTATAGCATTCTCATACACCAGAGTTTGCTTTCTTTCATACGACCTAAAACATTTTGCCTAAATGTGTAATTTTCAATACATTTACTTAATGTGCTTAACAGTTAGTCAAGGTCAGTAACACATTGTCACCTCAGATACGTTTTGAAATTATTCCTCATGATCCCTGTATTATGAAAAAATACAAGGGAAAATAAATGGCTGAAAATTGTGATACAAAGCGAATAACTGAGAAGCTGCTGACCATCAGTTTGCTTATTTGAGAAATACTGAGGTAAACTGTAATGAAGTGAAGTAGCTGCTAGAAGTAGCTGATGTAGTGGACAAATAATGGTGATTAATCTCCTATCCATAGCAAAGATTTTCAATGGAAAGTTTGTTACTGAAGTATTTTCCTAAGAGCTCAGTCCTTTTGAGTGGTTCACATCATGACCCTCCCTCAGGACATTTAATATCAGACAGCACGGACTCTCCTCTGCTTGGATGGGAACACAGCATGAAACTACAACTGTGCGTGGAAATCAGCAACAGAGCAGGTATTCCTCCTTCGGGTGGCAAGGTACCTCCAGAGAGAGGGTTTTATAAATGCTAAACTTGTGAGATTTTCATTCCAGTTACACTATTGATAATGTAGGACTGTAACCTACATAGTAACTGCTTCCTGCACAGCATCCTTCTTCCAAGCAACATCCCAGGATTAGACTGCGCTAGCCTACCCTAAAAATAAAGTCACCCATCATGTGGCCTTGCACCAGCTATGAGTAATCTGTTTTCTTCCATCTCCAGCTTTCCACTAACATGGCAGTTTGGAACACAAGTCTTTTCCTGAGCAGAAAATAAAATAGATGTTAAATGAGTGAGACTAAGGCCAGGAAAACTGCTTGCATTGCATTACGGGTTGCCTTACAATGACACCTAAATGTATTTCCATGGAACTGCTCCTTCCAAATTCTATTGCAAAATGCAGTAAAGAGATTTAATTTTTTTTAAGTTACGTAACAAGAACCCAAAATAAAGCATTCACATACTTACTTATATTGTAAAAGCACAAAAAGCTTCAAGCAATAAAATAGCATAGCGCTCTTAATTAGTTTTCAAGGGTTACATTTTGCCACCAGAAAATGGGACAGAAACAGGAAAGCAGAAAAGGCAGAATGCTCTCCAGAGGACTATGTAAGGGTGTGAACAAAAATTTAGTCTCCAGAGCTCATGCTCTGCAACTTGTACTCAAACATTAATCTAAAAGGAAGCACAGAGTGACAAACTACAGTCATTCTGACTGATGAAAATGAAGGCATATATCAGAAAAATTAGCATTTTACAGATGATATTAATAACAGATCTAATAGATCAAGAACGACAAAAGAAATCAAATATTTTTGAAAGTACACATACGTTCCACTTCCAGGAAAAAAACAAAACAAACCAGTTTGACAGCAAAGACCAATTTTTTTTTTCTTTGGTTGTGGATTAGATCTTTCTTGTACTTTTATTAGTTATGTGACTCTAAGGATTTAATTAGTTGAAGTTAGAATTAATTCTGGTCTCTTTGTGCATAAGCAGAGGAGACATCCTGGAATGTGTACTAACAGGTGCATAGGTTACTAAAGACTGTTCTCCAAAAGGCAAATGCTGCTTTATGCCCCTAGTACTCATCTCTGAAAACCACCTTCAGTCCTGACAGGACACTGACAGGAGCTACCCAAAGTATCTGGTTTTTACCTCGGAAGAGTTTGATGATTTGCTAAATAAAACGTTTTCCATTTTTAACTCAATGATTTTCCTTTTTCCTTAATCCCTCGTACAAACAGAAACAAACACACACACAGACCTTAGAGCAATCAAGTTCACCAGTACAGTGGTCATTTTTGGTTGGCTAAGCGTAAAAGGGCAGGCTGCATTAATTGTTTTCTTTTGGAAGTAATGAGGAAAAACCCAATTCTATCCATTACAAATCCTCACGGTAACTGTAACTCACTCATAAACAAACTTATTGATGCAAAAAATCTTCTCGTGTCTGTGAGATTTATTCACATCTTTACCTTAAGAGAAAAAAAGGCAACTAGACAACTTCCTACTGGTGCATGTTTAAAAGAAATTACGAACTCAAAAAAAATTTCCAAAACTGACATGAAGAAAGAGAGATCTGATCTAAGGCGTGCTATCTCAAATTTGCATCAAAGCTCCCCATGGGCTGCCATGAGCAGCCCGAGCTGGCACCATTCACACCTCTGTGGCTGGGAATTTCAGCTCACACTGACTGCAGCAGCATTGCAAGGGCAGTCTCCAGCAAAGGATGAGTTATGTGTTTACCATATGTCAGCCAGTATGCCCAAACTTGGCTTTTCAGAAAAGAAATACCTTCGTGACAATCAAAAGCTAAACTATCTGGAGCACAGATTTTGTATGATCTTCACATAAATTAGAAGTGAAAGAATAAAAATTCAACACTAAAATGCTATGAATATCAGCTTCCTCAAATCTGTGACGCTATTCTAGTTTACTTTTGCACATATTATAAATGAATTTATAGAGATATAAAAAAATAATGTGAGAGGAAACAAGGCAGAGTTGTACCTATTTCCTTCTCTGATTTCAGCTGACCACTTGCCTTTTGTAAAGGAACAGCAACCACTAACTTTATGTAAGTGCATTCCAAAAGCATAAATGTAAGTTCCCTTGGCAGGTATACAGACAAACAGAAACAGCTTTGATAATCGAAAACATTTTCCCTTCTCTTTGAAGATAACAAGACAAAACAAAAAAAGGTCAAACACCCCATTTCAGAATCTGGAATCAAAGCCGTAAGTGGTAACAGCCAGGGTCAGTGAAGAGGGGTAGACATATAAACTCAAGGATTCTATGATGACAAAGAGAGAATAAGCAAAAGGATTTTTGTCTCTCAGCTCTGAAACTAACTGTGAAATGGGCTATTTGTACATGGAAAGACCCCAGTCAAGGATATGACGTACATTACTCCAGAGGCCTGAAGATACCTTTGAAAATTTAAAAGACATAATTTAAAATCATTTAAACTGCCAGGACAGCTTGAGAACATCAGAAATGATTTAAAACATCCCTCTGTTTCATCCCTCACCTTCTAGTTACCTGCCACTTTGTGTGTTTGCCTCACACACTGAGGACTTGCTTTTGTGTTGGAATTAACATTTTTAAGAGGAAAGAGGCATGAGATTCCTCTAACCAACACCTACTGTGTACTCAACATCTAAACTAGCCTACTAAACTTTCTTTTTGTCAGTGAAGAGACCTAGGAGAGAGATAATTCACCTAAACTTTTAGACAGAGGTGAGATTAAAAAATCTCAGAGGTGACAGAAAATGAAGCACATGAAAACTACATCATCACACATTCATCACACTTCAGTCACCTCTCTTAGTCCATTTTCCTTCTTTGTCCCCCTTCCCCAGAGCTGGATGCAGTCTCACCCTGAACTTCTCACAGTCACATGTTTGCAGGAACTTTGTCACAGCACATCCCAGATACATAGTAGAAGGCATTTTTCCATATCTAAATCTGTTTTTCTCTACTCTAAATCATTAAGGTCCAAAGAAAAATGGTAATGGTAATTTTCTTGAAATGCAGGGTTTTCCAGACTAATATCCAAATTCCCTCCTTTAGGAATCCTGAAAAAAAGTAATAATTCTACATTTCATTAAAATATAAAGCTACATTTATGTATGGTGGCTTCTAATGCTCCCTCCCAAAGTCAAAGTGGCTGGCACACCTCAGCGTCCAGCAGCTGCCACTGTCACTGACCACCAAGCCAAACTATTCCCATGTGTCTCTGCTGCTGTCCCTACTTTGCCTAAATAAATGCCTATTTCTTCTGGATTCTTGGATCATGAAGGTCACACTACACAACATATTTATTCTGACAAAATTGCAGAAATCTGACATGGAGAGAGAGTGAACAGCAAGCTTGACAGTGATTGAATGTAACTGCTTTGAAGTTACATCAGATTTAGACTGACTGTATCCTATAATATTTGGGAATGCACTGTACAAAACTGCATTTATTTTTCTTCCTATTCATGTACACAAGCACACTTTAGAAACTAATCTGCATTTTTTTGGTCACAGAATAGTAATTATCTGTGTCCCTGAACACCTTAGCATTAAAAAAAGACTTCCTTTTACCAAGTTGCTGAAGATCACTGAAATGTAGCCTCTATGACAGGTCAGTAAACTTCAGATCAGTAAACACAAACATGCCTTTGCCTCCGGTGAATATAATCCATTTTCAGAGCTATGTTCATCCCATCTACAAATACAATTTAGTGTAAGCAGTCACATTTTATTTTCTCACTTTAAAAATGCCCAGAGATTATCTCTAATGTTTATGCTTTGATTTGCTCGAATAAAAGGCTATTTGAAAAAGTTGGATGCAAACATTTCCTGCAATTCTCAATAAAAACCATATTAGAGTTGGATACTTGATGCACCAAATTATCTTGACTGGAAACCTACTAAAAATGGAATTCATTTCTCTTCTACACACTTAGTTAAAACTAATCACAAATGAAATTGCAGTGGCAATTAGTTTGCATTTCACTACCTGTATCACTGACTTTATGTGGAGAGGTGTTTTTCACTACCCAGTAGTTGTTCACTGCAGAGGCAGGACTCATGCAGAGTGGCCATCATTCCTTTAGTAAGTGGCTCTCCTGGCCCTTTAAATACCTACTACACGATTTTACTGGATTAGCTTCAGCATTGTCCCAATCCACAACCGAATTCTACACATAATACCAGAATACAGGAATTACAGGTTTTCAGACACTAAATTAAGTATACTGCCCACAGGACAACCTGGAGGACATGTGCAGTAAGGTGACAAAGTTGATGGCTCCAAGTAGAGATTTTTCTGCACAACAGAAGTACAACAGTCCAATTGTTTGTATAAAATGCTGACAGTCTTTGAAAATTACTATAGCACTCCACAAAACCATAAAAATAGCTACTGTTATTGTATTTCTTCCCCACTGAGACTTAGTAAATATTGCCAAAGCTCCAGCTCCAAGATTTTAGACTGTTTAAGATGGGCAAGTTCATAAAGTGGATGTGAAGTACTTTGTTGCCACTTAAAATATAAAGCTGCAGGTGGAGAGCTGCACCGGTACATCAGAAACCTGAGATGGACCAAGCAAGTGCCTATGAACAGTCCACTGAGAAGTGTGTAAATGCTAAGCATTGTAGACTCAGAAGCTGCACAAATTTGCTGGTTCTGATTCGCCTTGTACTGAGACCAGCTGATGCTGCGAAGTTGCATAATGCGTGTGAAGCATGGAACAGCTCAGTGACAGCCACAGACAGGGGCAGGAACAGCCACTTCATCTGCTCAGGCACAAACTCGTGCCCTCAAGAGAGGCAGTGAAGAAGCAGCTCCATTGCTCAAGGCAGCACCTGAAAGAGCCGTGCCAAGGGATCACTGCCGTGCAGAGGGAACCAGGGGAGAGCCTGCATTCAGAACTGACAGCACAACACCAGCAGCACTGACACACGGCTGGGTAAGGCATTACTCTGAGCTAATTACCTGTGCTGCTGGTCCATTCTGACTTGTAAATAAAAAAGGGCCAGATTAAATCCACCTGACTTTATGACTTTGGATAAAGGGGTTTCAGTGTGTTTGTAACAAATAAGAGCGCCCAGCAAAACCTTAGCTATGCTTGTCTAATCTCATATTTAAAAAAATAAAATACCTATTCTACATGGAAAACATTTCAGAGCTTTCAAAGTACTTTTTTTTTAAAAAAAGAAGAAACACTTAAGAAAAAAGAAACTTGAAACCATGAGAAAGTTAATAAGAAAACGTGAAAGCCTTCTACTTGAAATTCAAAATAAATTAGAACTTTCTTACTGCACCTCTTCAGTGTGCTGTTCCTAGCACTTCAGTTAGGCAAGGCATTCAGGGTTGAAAACGTAAGACTGCAGGAGACACAGGTAATCATTTTGGTATTATCCTTAATTTTCCCAACAATCATTGCCAGAAAGAGAAATGCAAGTAAAGGCTTTTTTTTATTCTCATTACAAACTCTATCTTTCTGAGGCAATATCAGAATTTTAATGACTCATATATTCTGTGAATGAGCATAATGAACACTACCACTCTGACAATTTCAATGTTCTGTAATTTGATTTGTTGGCAATTCCTATTCTCTCCTGTTTACAGCCTGCAGGAAACAGGTGAAATATCTAGCCAGTCAAAATAGTGAATATTTATAAGACTCAACTTTATGGATTCATTTTACCTCTCCAGCACACTGGAGAGCTTTACCTTATTATGCATTTTGAGAAACCATTATGCACATGCCCAAACAACAGCAATCTTTCTGAGAGCAGCCCTATTATGAGGTGAAATAGCTTCAGGGGAGAACTTTGCCATATGTTTAGCAAGTCTCCCAAAAGTTTAAACTCTTCCACTTTATAAAGCAGACACACAATTGCCGATGCCCCCTCCTTGGTACAGGGCTAAAATGAATTTTTAAATTTGCAATTTCTATCGGTTGTCTCAAGGACACCAGGAGAAGGCCAGGGGATGGGCAGTGGATGAACCAGCTGCAATGGGAAGGTGCCCAGCATGGCACATGGCAGAGGAGCAGCCTGTCCCCTCATGTGCCATCAGCCAGCATGGTTCCATTGTCAGGAGGACCCTGCTGTCCTCCAGGTAAGGGCTGACATCCACTCCTGTCATGGTAAGCGATGCTCCCCATGGAATCCATACCTGACTCTGCCGGCTTGCAACGGCTGGACCTCGTCTCTTCCATCAGTTATCTCAGCTCCGCCCTTTGCTCTGCCAGAAAATGAGGGAGACCTTTAATAAAGGTTCCCTGAATTGAAATCGTTGATAGAGTCTGGCAAAATTAATATTTTAGGGTTCTTAATTCCCTTTTTAAATGGATTAAACAGAAAAGCCTCTAATTTAGTAACAAATATAGAGAGTACAAGTCCATATGTTTATTGTCTAAGCTTTCAGCAAATAAACAGACACATATCACACCTCTACTTTAGCAAACCTCTAGTCACACAATAATTATCTTAGTATGACTGCTCATGCAACATGCTGCATGGCCAGCAGTAACACAGAGCACTCCAGTTCCTCCACAGAGCACAAAGGAGCAACATGAGGTCTCCTCAACGTCTCTTTTTTTTCTGAACTGGAAGAAAAAAAGAAATAGAAATTGTTGGGCAGGATGGTTTAGTCTCCGTCCTCCAGTGCTCTCTGTTGCAAATGCTGCCTTTTTGATAACTACTCCAATCTACTAGTTTATAGTGATATGCATCCACTTATTTACATTTCACCTACTGGAGGATGGAAACAAATCTTTATTGCAAAACTTGCTTTCCTTCAGCTGTATCCAGACCTCTAATCCCAGTCATTTTTGATATTTCAGATTTGTACAGCTAATTTTCATATGAAAATTTTTTTTTTATGGTTTGATATCTTAGACAAAACATAATTTTACAAACTAAGTAATTTTTAATATATATTTTAAATGTTTGGGAAACAATTAGAATACTGCTTTCCAAAGACTCCTTTATTATCTTAACAGCAGTTTAAACTGTTTTATTCCCTCTGAATTATGCAATCACCTGAAATCACAACACTTTAAAATTATCTTTGTAATTTTTTTAAAGTGCTGTTTGAAACAACAAAAAATGTCTCAGCAAGGAACAAGATGCAAGCACGCACATTAAGGATGAAATCACATCGATACATTTCATATACATGAAAAATTAATGCAAGACAAATGGTGAACACTGAATTAAGTGGCTTTTTGCACAGAGACTTCCATGTCGTATTTCTGGCTGATGACAGAGGTCTATTAACAAAATTAAGTAATGACCCTGTAAGTTTATGAAATATTAATATATTAGGGAATAAAAGAAAATAGGCTTCAGACAAAACAAAAATAACTCACCTATAGTGAATGTGAGGATGGTGAATTCATATGTATTTTATTGTAAAATACTAGAATCTGGTTCAGTGGTTTAAATAGAAATATGTCTGGCCAGGGAGAGATGGCGCCAACCTAGAAAAAGGACATGGGACTGAAGATAATTTTCTCTTTTTAAAAGGGTCTTGAAACAATAGAGACAGTTGACTTTGATCCCTGTTTTGAGAACTGGTTGAATCCAGTCCTTTTCTGACGGAGAAGCACCTAAATTTAAGCTGAAGAAGTCACTGCATGACAGAACATTAATTTCATTGGATGTATATGGATGTACATGGATGTACTTGGCCAAACTCTACTACGTAGGGAGTTCTGAGCCACTGCAAAGGACGTCGGCTTAGATGGAAAGAACCCTCCCCTTTCAGTTTTTTTACACCCTCAAGTTCAGAAAACAGTCCAGAATTTAGAACAACTCTGCAGTACAGCACAGGGAACTATCAAGAAACACAAGATCATTACCAAGGGTTTTGTTTTAGGGGGATAAGAACAAGCAAACAAATACCTATTGAAAGGATTATATTAATTTACTTCTTTCACTAGTTAAAATATTACTTGAAAACACTTATTTTTCTTGTCTCATATCTAGCTATGCATCCATCCATCCATCTCTCCATCCATCCTTTATTTCAGTTCCAGGTCAAAATGAAACACATTGCACACTGAGTGGCAGGGAAAACCGTGCTTTCCCTCTGGTGTTTAAAAACTAGACTCATTAAAACTCACCAGAAATGTATGATGTGTTAAAGAAGTAATTGAAAATAAATATTATACTTATTTGAAATTACAAACCACTTCACACTGTTAATTACTTAGGCAAGCTGTGTATTTTTACACTTGCAATCACTCATAGAGATGAGATTACTGCTAAAGCAGACTCAAAATAAATATACATGCCAATAGATGCCAAAAAACCATTAAAAATTAAAAAGAATGTTTTCCTCAAACATCTTGAAAATATTGACTTGTGAAGAAAAAAACCAGTCCCACCTTTTTCTGGGATTAATAAGGAATAAGAGTAATTTACCACACAGAGCAACATACTAAAATCTACAAATGAGTATTGGAAAAAGGGGAGTTTTTTTAAAACACACGAAAAAATACACATAACTGCAAGAATGAAATGACTAGCACTGTTACTTAGATAACGGCAGGACAATGTGATTATTGCATGATTAAAATGGGTCACTATTAAATAAGATTTCCCTGTGATGTGTTAAAGATAGCCACCCTTTCTTTACAATTGCGTAAAACAAAAATAAACATGTCAAGGATGCATTCTTACTGAACTTTGTAAGTGTCTTCCCTTAAATAAGGGTAGAATAACATCTTCAAGTCTGTTTAAGAGGACACGAAAGCAGGTTTTGATGAGCTTCAGTGGGCAAATTTTTTATATGTTTACATGTACTTCAGCAATGAAACCTTTAACTCAAGATCACAGGTAATATGGCCAAAAGCAATTTCACAACCTTTGCAATCACGGCCTGATGACACCAAAAGTGTTCTTGCAATTAAAAACACAAGTTTCCCAAAAGTCATTATGATTTATGGGCTAAGTGATTTGGCTGTCTCTGGAAAACTTTTAGAGCATGGCTTATAAAATTATATATTTGATCCAGTAAGAAAGAACTACGAGAGGAATTTTTAATGTCTCTCTAGTGCAGGGCGTGGAGATAAAAAGAATATTCCTTCCTACACCTACCTCTCTGATTTCTTATGCCTGTCACAGAATGATTCTACAAGGTCTCCATAAAAAAGTACAGAGTAGATGCTGCTGTTGCCTGCATTTTAGATTGATTATTCTGCAGCTTTTCTACCTCTGTAATTCAGGGACTATTTGAATGAGTACTCAAGTAAGGATGTTTTCAGAATATGTAAGGTCTTTACTGCTTTCAAAGGTGTGACACATCAGCCTGGTGTAAGTGGTAATATTCACCTAATATTTCCATGCATCTCTGGGTCTTTGGCAAGCTAGGAAAGCTTTCAGCTTTGGTAAAAATACTTCCCTTGATTGTTTGCTTTCCCCAACTAAATAAAGTGGTGTCCTATTGGAAGGGTCAAGAAGAATGTGACACCTGTTTTACCGTTTCAGAAGATGATCATAATACTCACCAACTGTGTACAATTATGACCTTGGATATGGTTGATGCAAACCTTATTACACTGACCAAACTTTGTAAATTATCTTCATTATAGCATTTTTCTTCAACAGATAAAATTAGACTAACTTTGATAACAAAGCAAATGTCAATTGTATATTCTAACTTTTCACTGCTAATTCTGTTATAATGTTCAGAGAACTAAATGTTATGAGGAAAAAATATTAATGTTTATATAAATTCTGCACAGAGAAGTCCTTTATACACTAAATGGGTTTCTTTGAAAAATGATCTTTGCATTAACTCTTTGACAAAAAGCCCAAAACTTGTGTTTCAGACCACAGATTGTACAATAATTGTCTTGAACAATTATTATTACATATCCTATCACTGTTGCAGTGTGTGATTTTGCTGTTCTCCTTGGTTTTTTGGGCTATTTTGGGATGGTTTGCCCCCCGCCTCTTTCCCCCAAGGGTGGTGGGTTCCAGGCCCAGGTCCCTCCCCTGACTTCCCTTCTGGGGTTATTCCCCTCCCCTTATTCCAGTACCTTCCCTATCCATCACCCAAACCACTCCTGCAGCCCATGTCAATCCCCCTGGGACCCTTCCCTTCCCTCTGGAAAGTTCTGTATTCTTTGATTGGCTTATGTTAATGTAATTTCTCCTCGGTTTACCCCTATTGGCCCCATATTAGTGTAATCCCTCCCTAAACTCCTCCCTGAATTATCCCTCATTGGTTATTCCCTTCCCCCACCCTATGTATCCACCCCCCTTCATAAATTACTGTAAACTGTATTCTGAGGCTTGGTTAGACCAAACCCCATTTGGGGAAATAAAGGACCCTTGAACATACGGGTCTGGCTGGCTCCTCCCTCACTCTTTACCTAGGAGCATATTCCCGGTATGCCCCCTTATCCTATCCTATCGCGTCCCGCACGCGGAGCTAGCCGGGAACAAGAGAGGATTCGCGTGTGGCCGCCATATATCGCTGAGTGAAAAATGAGGTGCTTATCCTGGGCATTGCATCGATAACTGTCAGATCTCCTCAGAGCTCCATAGCAGCATTTCCTATTCCTGTTTACACCTCTATGACAGATACAGCAACAACTCACACGAGAGGCCATGGCTGCAGAGCAGACTGAAAGCAATGCCCCCATTGCTCTTTGAGCAAGAGACCTACAGGTTCATTTACACATGTATAAATTGTGCTATAAACCAACTGCACACAGTGTTCCTACAGTGACAACAAAATTCGATAAATTGTGCTATTATCTTTCTAGATGTTGGTAATATAAAATGTTATAAACTACATTTGAAGTGCTGTTGTCTTTTACTTTTTTTCCTTTTTGTATTAATGCTGGCTACCAACCGTAAGAGAGCATAAGAACAAAGAAAAACAAACTAAAGGGAGCTCTTACCATGGCAAATAATCAAAGATCAGAACTTTTTATTACCACGATTTTTATTTGTTCTGGGCTTTAAAGTTATTACACATGTAGAAATTCCCACTGAAATACAGTATTTCTGGTTTCACTTAATTATCAGCCAATTTCAGAAGCTGGACCTTAAACTATTAGACACAGAAGTCTGCAATACTATTATAGAGTAACCCACGTTTTGACAAGAAATTTGCCAGTTTCTATAGAAGTCAAGTATTTCTCTTCCTAGCCTGAAATCACTGTTTGAATAACTGAAGTTTTTTAAACAACATTCTCCAGACACAAGATGAGACTCCAGTTAGAGCTTCCTGACCCTCCTTGCTCAGTTTAAAGGACTTCCCAGTAGCACCAAACCTCTTATTTTTTCAGAGTTCCCAGCACTTCTGACTTCCAGACCCAGGTAGCAAACACAGCGCTTGGCAGTGACTGCATCTTTAAATCTATTTGAAAACCATTCTTAGGTTGAGAGTTCAGAGAAATTAATGATCTAATAGAGAAATATTTTAAACAATTCCCGTGCAAAAGCACCCTACTGTGTTGGGAACCCAGCTCCAAGAATTTAGAGTAACTGGGGGAAAAAGCAAACTAAAAGCGTAGGGACAAAGCCATCAGTGTGTTAGGCCAGATGGCCCCAGTTCACTGCTCTGGTCCAGCAACACTCACTCCAGTTCGAGAGAGGCAGGGCTGAAATAGGGGAGAGGCACCTCCCACTGAAGAGATGCTCTTGACACAGCAGGACAGGGGGCTGCACCCTGAGCACACGTTCCGGTGAGTGAATCCAATCCGAAAGGGCACTTAAAAATTAAGTTAAATCAGTAATCTACAATTAACCCCAGTTACTCATAGCTGCAGTGTTTGACAGCAACACACCCCGCTTGACTTGCCTTGGCAACCAGAAAGTGACAGGGTTTGGAGCGTTTTCTGTTAATTACATGAAAATTATTAATTATTCTTTAACATTTCCCCTGAGACTTGTAATTTTCAGGTGCTATCTAATAAATGAATCATTCTGGTTAAGCTAAAACATCTCAGTTGTTCATTCCAAATTGGCAGGCTCAGCATTATCACCAAAGCACAAGCCCTGTTAAATTCAACCACCATGGCAAATAGCAACTCCAGATGCACACTCAACACTGTAATTAAGTCATACAATGAGGAAGTTCCAGCTATCTGTATTTCCTCTAGAATATTCTACACTGACTGCAGTGCTGTTTAATTTATTACTGATTTATGTAATCCTATGTTGGGCACATAGAACGCAGTTTAGAATTACAGGTCCTTACATTTCAACTACCTTGTCTAAGATTCCACACAGTCACCTAAAGTTTTCTGCCCCAGCAGCACATGCATCCAGCATGACAGTGCAGGAGAGAGCCCCATACAGCCACGAGAACCGAGCTCTGGGCTGCAGCAGAGGTTTGCAGGGAGCTCTGTTCAATAAAGGAGCAGCCTGCTCTGGCTGCATGCTCCTGCCACGGAGCTGAAGGAACTGACGCGTCACTTGCACACAGATGACACTTCCAGCTCCTGCTTCTGCCACCGATTCATCACTCTTAAAATTATCTACACAAAGAAACAAAGTTCTGCTTAGAGCACAGGATGACACGTTTCCTCTGTACCAGCACCAGACCACTTCAAGAGATAATAAAGAACTAAGGGATGGATGGATATTGCACTTACGTATTTCCTTTCACTGTTATCTACTGACAAAAATCAAAATTTAAAATAATCAGCAGCATCAGTAGTAAGATGCATGTTCCAATGATAAAAACCAGCAAAAGTACATACAACAGATTGTAAGTGAAGAGCTAATTCCTTCCTAGTGGGCATTATTTTATACACAGAAAATGCATTTTAAAAGTACCGACACAATTCAAACTATGCCAGATATCAGCACAGCATTTACTCTAGAAGTTATCCCGTAGGTTCTTTCGGTATAATTTATCACACACACAGCCTCAAGCCAAGGGCAAAATGGCACAAAAATATTTAGCAGGGTTTTCATTAAAAAATTCAACTTAACTTCAAGCACAGCTAACAATCTTCAGCAGTTACACATTTACATGCAAAATAGTGAATTGCAACATGCAGAGTAACAGATTTTTAATTACGTCTGAAAAAATTACTTTAATTCCCCTTTATTTGATACATCACACAGTGATAGTGAAGAGCAGTGAGAGACACATGCATTTTCAGTACACATTTAAAATATTAATTGCAAAGCACAGCATATTTGGCAACTCCTTCACTGCTATTTCCACTCAAGTGTAAAACATTACTGTGAATTCTGATGTGCTATAGTCTTTCCACCTCAGGCAACAATCTTAAACCTCATTAGCTGAGTAGGTCTGAGTGGGGTCAGGACTGAATATGGGCAAAGAGTCAAGATTCAAACCTGGAGGATATTTGTGCGTGAGAAGAATCCAAGCACGCAAACAGAACATTCATCTGCACATCTCTAATCCTCTCATTAGATACAAGAACCTGCACTTCTTTCACACGCCAGGGCAAACACCATGCTGAGACCGTTCCCCCAAGACTTCAAGAAATCAATTGTTCTGGTTTGTATTTTTGGGGCTATTAAACATGATTTTACATGATACATACATACATTGACTTTGTACACCATTTGTTCACTCAAAAGCACTCTCTTCCTTTTTCTGTAATGCTGTGTGATGAAATTAAGTGAATAATGCAAAGGCAATGCCATAAATGAGCTGGACTGGAGATTCTCTCAGAATATTCCAAATGAGACAGGACTTTCTGTGCGCTACCACAATCAGTTTACCAGGAATTAACCAGCAGCTGTTTCCCACATCAGCTTTACCATGATTTTGTCCAGAACAGCTGTCACTTTAACCCACCTGTACTCATCCTAATCACCACTTCTGTGGGTTTTTAGTATTAGTAGTCATTCAGAAGACTTTTGAACGCAGGTACAATACCTTATTTGATTAAAAATCCTCACTACTCATTCAGAAAGCTCCTTCTCCAGAGACAGAATATGCTTTTATGGTGCAAGATACCTAGACCTGCAATTCAAAATTTTCTAACTTTATACTAAATTATTCAACACATTAGTTACTTACTTGTCAAACTCAAGAAATTTTCATTATTTCTGTATGATATACAGTTTCTCTTCCCAATTATTTTTAAAGAAATATTTTTAGCCTTCCTTCCAGCATTCTCTGCCAAACTTAGCTATAAGTAGACCTATGCCATTTTTAGAATTTCACTGCTGCCAAACAGTTTGTAACAAAAACTACAGCAATTCATATTTATTCCTTTTTAGTTACACTCCGATGTCATTTAGCACTTGTCCATTGCCTAACATGCAGTGCTTTCAGCTTTTGCATTTTTATCTATTTATGTTCATCCTCATTACTCCCTTGTTGATTAACTTCCCTTTTTAATCATATTTTTTTAATCCAAAGGAGTTCTCTTCCACGATTAATGAGTTGTATTCTTTGACATCTAATGAATCAGATTTGCACAGTTCCAATTATCATTGGTGTTCTTGTTTCAGCATTTCCTCCCACTCCATTCTCTCCTAACCGCTTTCAAATTCCCATACATATATTTATATATTAAATGGAGAAATATGCCATGTTTACTCTGCGACATTGACTATACTGTGTTTGTGCATATCAAACAAAACTCAGAATCACTTTCAGTTCAGTGATCAGTGACTTAAAATAACAGTGGCACAGCAAATGGGTTTCCATGTTAAGGAAGCTGATTTTTGCATAAAACAATAACTAAAGACTTCTATGATGTTAATACCTGTGACATCATCAGTCCTTTCTTCATTCTGGGGTGGAATAAAAAGAGAAACATCAAGATATGAAGAGATGCGCTACATTTATTCCACCCATCTTCCAAGGCAGGATATGGGGGAGAAGAAAATCATGTGGTCCATGAGAAATAATGCCCAGCTTGAAAGGTGGGCTGAGGAAAAAGGCTCCCCAGGAACAAACTGCTGAGCTGAACTAGAAACAGCTTTTCATGTTTTGAGAGCTGAGATATGATTATATAAATTATGCTTCTTGGAAACTCCCCCAATGCATGCCTTTGGTGGAAAGTTTGGATCCTTAGCAAAGAATTCTCTCAGCCTTATTTTGTTTTCAATATTGAAAAAATATTGAAAAAGAAGGGGGAAAAACCAAATGCAACTAGGCAGGATAGTTTTACCAAAGTAATTGTGCTTCATGCTTTCATAGAGGCACAGGTATGCTCATATATTTCACAGGACTGTCTGAGGTGAAAGGCACCCAGACAGATCATCAAGTCCAACTCTTAGGTGAATGGCCCACAGAGGAATCAAACCCACAACCTTGGTGTGATTGGCATCATGCTCTGAGCAGCTGGGCTAATCTTGGGGTCACTGCAAGGGACCTCTTTTAATTTGCAGTGAGGAAAACCACATTACTACTGAACTAAGTTTCCTGAAGGTTTATCTTAGGTTCTGTATTCTTCAGCTGCCAGATCTTGTTTTGCATGTACTTAAAATCTAAGTGTATGTTCTGTGAGCAGAGGCTGCACCTCAGCGATGAGGAAAGTAAAACTTGTGTGCAGGGACGTACACAGCAATCTATGAGTCAATTTTACAAATATTATGTTGAAAGGGATGGATTATGCCTTATCACCAAAATAATTTACACACACTTATTCCCCCTTCCATGGATAAGGCTTCTAAGTGTCCAAGTCACTGCTGAGAAGAAAATTGGGTACCCTTGAAAAATGTTATTGTGTATATGGTAATAATAGTGTTCCCAAAAGTTGATAAAATACGGATTTAATTATGCAGGTTCTCGTACATCAGTAACTTGCATGTGAGTAAGCTCTCTGCATAGTAATATACGTACATAATATACATCGATAAAACACAATTATAATTGAATGCTTGTAATTATTTTCAGGATCAAAGCCCTTATTAAAAATTCAAATTAAAGTGTTATAATGGTAATAGTCATGATGGACTTACATGTGGATATAATGAAATTAGGCCCTGTAATAAGTGGGATGTTTTGCATCTACAATTAGATAATCTTAAAAATGATCAGTGTGGCGCTGACAAGTGCTAAAAGAAAAGAGATTAAATTGTGATGATATTACTAAAATTTAGCAGCGAAATAAGAAAAATAACAAAACTCAACCTCCAGTATTTCTTAGGAGACACGGTGAACCTACCAAATTACCAAAGTGATAGAAAACCTGAAGGCATGGGATGGTTGCCTGTCTCTGGGCTAATGACCTGAAACTAATCTCTGGGTAATGACCAACACCGAGGCACTCCAGCAAGGAAGGAGCTCATCCAGTCAGCAGGCTGGCAGCCCAGCTGCTGCAGCCCTCCAGACCAACCTGCACAGTGCACCAGGGCGGACTTCACCTGGCTGAACGGAAACTTTTACCTAAGATGAACTCTTTGCTCTCATTCCCTGCGCTCTGCAGGTTTTTCAGTTCGTTGCGACACTCAAAACATTTAACAGGTTTTGTTTCAATATTGCCACATCAGCATTAAGATAATTGAGTATCTAGGGCTCTATGGAAACAGGGGTGTGCCTATTAAAAAATATTTCCAGTGCAGAAGATTGAGACTAGCAAAGATTCTCAACTGATGTGTTATAGAAATTCTGCAAGGGAAGTTATACACGGACTGAATTCAGTGTCGGTAATCCAGAAGGCAAAAATATGTCAAAGCATTTGAGCTGTGGTATCACTGACGCACCACCCTCTCCCTGTTGGGAACCTGGACTTCCATGTCCTATTTAAATCACATGCTCCTCAGCAGCAGGGCTCCGAGACGCTCAGAGTGCGCTAAATTTAAAGACCACTTCTGTAAAGAAGCTCCAGACATGTTTCTCTGTTCCTAGGGATAAAGTAACACTTCCCAAACTCTTATTTCATTTTAACTGAGATAGCAACGATGCCTAGTTTGTGCTTAAGACCAAATAGACCTATACTAGTAGTAACAGTAGATTAATCATTGAATTGCTTTAAAAATAATGAACTATTTCTACCATTAAAATGCGATAAAATGTGTCCACCATCAGCAGAGCCACAGCTGAAATGGCAGTAGCAGAGGGATGTGCAGATGACATGAAAGATTTCAGCCTGCGCTTGCTGCTCCGAGCGTGCTGCAGGAAGCCCAGGGCCTGTCCACAGGCAGCGGAAGCACCTGGAGCATCCCCCAGGCTGTGGGGGTCAAAAGACAGGGATGGCTGACGGCCCTCCTGCATTAGAAACTGAAGAAGAGCTTTTGAAATCTGGGACTGTAAGAAGTCACAGAAACACAGGGAAGAAACTACTGACACAAATACCACCAAAGAAAGGCACAACCAATGTTCAGATTTGTTTTCTGGCTCAGTAACAAGGATTAATACTTGCTTTTGTGGAAAACAAAGGTTAAAGACTCTTAAAGCTACCACTTGGGTATAACCAGTTTGCTTAAGAAGATTATACATTGCAATTTGTTTTAAAATTTTAAGCACACATAAGAACATAAACCTATAAACTAAACTGGGTCCACCAGGGAGAACTGGAGAATTGTTTCTAAACAAGATACACATTGTAACATTCACCCAGATCTTAGGAATTTATGTTTGTTATCTGGTTCATGCTGTATTTCAAAGAGGATCCACCATCAGTACCAGGAAACAAATGAAAGTGCAAATGAAACGACACCATAAAACCTACAAAAATCATGGCAAATTCCAACTCTATTTATACAACAATTTGTCAGGTTCAGCATTGCTAACACTGCTGCATCCTCCTAAAGGCATGGCAGCACAGCAAATGTCTCTTTTAACAACAGCAGTCTAGAGCTTTTGTTTGGTTATAAAGTAAAGCTCTTGATCATTATTACTTAGATAAAAACTTTAAAAGTGTATAATGGATTATTTTTGTAGTATAAAATGGCTTACTTGGTAGTTTCCTGTAATAGCTCGCCTATGCATTAATTTCTTGAATCTATAAAAATGGTGTCTAGGTAATTTTTCCTGTAGCTTTCTTTTAAATATTATTCACTCAAAACACACATTTAGTTTCCTCCTATGTTTCTTACTAAAACCTTTTTTACTTTATCCTGCCTAGTGCAGACAAGCAGCTTCCACAGCTAGTTCTTGCTAAGGGGTGTTGGAAAACAAAAGACTTTTTTGTTGTACTCTTCGCATGTTTTGGATTTTTTCACCTTTAAAAAGTGTAGCTTAAAATGAATAAGTAAATAAATAAATGTTTGTTTCTACATAGGTAGTGAAAATATTGGAACTGAAATATTGGATTATGCTTATTTTGTGTCATTAACTTTTGAAGCGAAGAACTGTCCCCCAGTCAATTTTCAACAGATATGACAGCTACAGTTAAGAAGCAAAGTGTTTAAATTAGATTATAACTATGGGAACAACAGTAGATTCAAAATGAGGGCTGAGGCTTCCTCACAAACAGTCCTGCATAACTGACAGGTACATAGTTCTTTTAACTCTATTTATCGGTCTGTAAAAATAAAGCCATTTTGTACCATGATTGCTGTTTCTGATGACATTGGAAATGTGCCTTGTAATTCTCGGCTAATAGTAAAATTGAAGGCAGCAGCATTAGGTTCAAATAATAGCAAAATGTAGAACAGATTAAGGAAAAAAATGAAAAAAAATAATATAAATACAGTTTTATTTAGCACCCAGGGAGGGCAGGAAACACGAGGAAAAGCAGATTCCTTTTCTTCAGGCTCTATTTATCTGGGTATTGATTAGGATGTGTTCTGTCTGTTCATGGGAACATTTGCCTGCACATTGTGCAGTCCAGAAAGGAACTACTGAAGAAGAATTTGAGGATTAATCAGTGTGTTAATTGAGGTTATCTAGATAATGATAGATGGGAAGAACATACTAAGCAAGTTACTGTGGCAGTCATAGTCATCTGTTAAAACCAAAATTAATGGATACACAAACTTAAGTTCCCTTGCTCATTGATTTTTATCCAGCTGCAGCGGACTATAAAAGAGCTATTGGGGAAAGCTATCCATTAGCTGTCAACTCAGAATGCCTTAAGAAGCAATTGCTAATCCTCCAACGATATCTCACTAAATCCTAATCTCTACAAATTGTTCTTGGAAGAAGCATTAAACTGGTCATCAAACCAGGTTTTTAATGCTTCTTAAGACTTACTCAACCTGTAACCCTTTAGAGATCATACAAAGTACTAAAATATTCAAAAGCAGATAAAAGAAATACATCAGATGGATATTGTCAAATGCAGGTCTTCACCCTCCTGTAGTTTTGTGTGCTATGAAATAAAAACATAGGAAAATGGACCATAATAATAATAAAATAAAATATTTCTACCATTCATAAAAATTAAGATACTACCTTTTGTTTCAAACTTACTTCACAGTACAGTCTCCTATTATAAAAGGGTATAAAATACTTCAGTGGTGGAGATAGATTCATTAACATTTCAGTGCTCGTATCATTCCAAATAAACACTAAATAACACACTCTTTTTCTCACCTTACTAAAATCTTGATTGCCTCATCTAGAGGTACATGATGCAACCACTGAAGTGGGTACAGCTACACCAGTATGAAGGTGATACAAATTAACAGGTTCTAAGACTAACACCATTTTAGGAAAGGACAAAACAGTGATGGAGATTGGAGAAGATAAAGAGTAAGGATATTGATTTCATTAAATAACTGCGAAATTATTAAAATTTTTCTCATATGTAGGTTAAAGGAAGCAAATCTTTTTGCTCCCCAGTGCCACAGAAGTAGTTCACTTGAAGACTTTGGATTAGAGTTCTGGAGAGAGCAGAGAGATAAAAATTACTGATTGCAGATAAAAATCTAAAAAACTCTTAAGTTCTTCAGTTGGGACAGGCACAAGGTATGATGTGTAAGCAGAAATCATCAACCACACAGCACAGAAAAAAATGGCTGGCAGACACAAAAACAGCAAGACAACACAAAAAAAAAATTATTAAAAAAACAAAGCAAACTAACGCAAAGGGATCATCTACTCTCTCTGTGCACCTTACAAAGAACAACAAAAGGAGATTCATATTAGACCTTTGGAAAACTTTCAAACTTTCAGTAGGTAAGGACTGCAAAACACTGGAATAAAATTCTGGAATAGAATGGTCTTTGTGGAAGCAAAGGAAAGTTGGAAGCCACACACTTATTTATGAGAAGTGCAGTCTTAAGTCAGACCAGCTCTGAAAACACTTTTTTGTCTGTAAAAGGCAATTGAGGATGAAGGTCACACAATAAAAAGAATGTAAGTGGGCATACAGATTGGTTGGTGAAAATAATTTTTTAACATGCAACATTACAGACCCAAGCTTATCAAATTAAATTAACATTTTACCAGCATTCTGCATTTTCAGACACCACTTAAGGAAGTTTTGAAAGGAGTATATTAAGGTTACAATTTCACAGAATTCTTCATGAATCTGAAAAGAATTTTTATTTAAGTTGTGTCTACTATTTGGTGAAGTACCTCAAGAACTAAAATAAGGCAAATGTTTCTAATAAAGAAAAGGAATGGAGACGAAAGGCAGATGACATTTTTGGCAGTGATGACTGGCACTGATCGGGGCTGTGGGATAGATGCAATGGGAGTCACTGAATTCCCTCATCATTCCCTCATCGATGTACAGCATTGCATGTGACGTCCGGAAAAACAAATGCATTCATCCACACAGGAACATGCTATACAACTGCAAGTTAAAAGGATCCCAGTATCATCATAAACACAGTATGGTGCTACCTAATACATAATAAGAGGCTCTATATTTCAAAATGCTGTATTGTCCTCTTAAATACAATATTGTTCTATCTTCTCCTAAATGTTGAGAAATACGAAGAAAATGCAAAAGGCTTTTTCTTTCAAATGCTTTTATTCTTCATTTAATTACCTGCTCAGGGGAATAAAGCCACTACAAATTAACTGATCAAAATAAAGCTTAGCTAGTACCATATCTATGGAACAAAGGCAACCTACTGTATTTCCTAAAGTTCTTCCACAGTTCATTGAAATATTTATTTGAATAATAATTTCTGGAATTTAGCAAGAACATCAAATTCAGAGGTAGAAAGTGTCAAAAAAGTGCTAAATTATAAGAAGAAATACTCCGTGAAGTTTAAATTATTCTTGAGGTAGCAGAAGAGACTCATAAAGCCCAGACAACGTATGTTTAACTGAAAAATGGTCTTCTTTTAAAGTCCTGGAACAGTGAAGACATCTGCCATTCAGAATACATGTCCCCTCCACCCAAATTTATTAATCTATTAGAATTTCAAAGTACCAGATAAGGATCTAAAGTGAAGAGACGTAATTTTAAAAAATAGCTGGATAACTATTAAAAAATATAAACTTTTTCTTGACTGAAAATAGAGACCTGTACCCACAAACACAAACTTCCAAAGAGAAAGAGTAGTGGTATGTGTATCCCAAAGAAGTTACGTGTTACCAAGGAGCAGCAGAATTAAAGTGAATTAAGGACCTATACGCTGAGGAGAGGACAGGATGATTTAGCCTCCTGTCTCAGTGATGTCTGGGGCCCACATAACACAAATCCAGCAGCTGTAAACCCAGTGTATTGTAAAGGAAAGGAACAGCAAAAGTGGCAAAACGCAGGAAACCATACCAAAGCATCGCTGGCATTCTCTTCAAATGAAGATCTTGACTTCTGAAGGAAAAAACCATCAGGAAACTGATCCTTCATCAGAGTCAGACTGTTCTGAGTGCTCCTCAGCCAACAAATAGTTCATTTAATTGGAGCTACAGCTCTCCTGTGGTCATGGTCAAGGAACTGGCAGGAACCATGAAGGAGAAGGGCTCGCTTACTGGAAGGGCTGATGACACAAATTCATTGCCTTGAGCACCATGCGGTGCTTAGGAAAATGCCCTGTTTAGGCAGAATGTCCATACCTAGGATGTATTTTAAGGAACTGCAGCACAGAATTTGGAAGACAGATCTATATCACTGTAAGAAAATACAGATTTCTAGGGATGATTTTCAAATATTTTATCCTCATGTGTAACAGAAGATACACTCTTATCGTGTGAAGTTATTTAAAAATTAGGCACTTAAATGCAGTGATCATGGGAAAACTCTATCAGACAGGAACTGGAACATTGCTAAAGGTGAAAAAAGTCTTGAAACCCTTCTTTACAAAATCAGGAATGATTCAGAAGAGAGTGGATAACTTGACAACTTCCCACCTGATTGATGTAAGCAAATACAGAAAATTCTACTCCACTGTGGCCACTTAAAAGATCACAGAACACAGTAAATGGAAAAATGTGATTGTATTCTTGTAGTCTATTATTTTGTTGTTTCTAGCAGCAACAGCTGCTTCTTGGAACAGCAAGAGAAGGATATCAGGCAATTAGTTTTGACTCAGCTCTCACAGAAAAACAGAAGCTAATTCAAAACACGAGAGTATGATGCTGCTCCGTTATGACAGAAAAGGGGGATGACAAGAAAAACAACAGCCATTTCAAAAGATTTTCAAAAGACTTAGGAAGTTGGAAGAAAAGAAAAAGGAAGGAAATGAAATGGAAGGGGGAAAGCCTAAGAATATGAAATGTAAGTATTTCAAATAACATTGTAATATAATCCAGGAGGCTGTGGAGTTCTTCCACTCCCTGAAAGCAAGAGATCGCAACAGGGGAAGACAGCAAGTGAAACAACAATACATCCTTTCTAAAATAAAATCTATCCTGAGCAAATGATTCAGAAAACCAAGCGAATTTTAAAAGCTATTAGGTTAAGGCAATAAATAAAGTATTTAAGTGTATCAGTAACAGGAAGGTTATGAAAGAATCAGAGGTTCTACTAAAAGATCAGGCATCAATTATGGATACTGCAGATAAATTACTTCTGTGCATTGATCTTTATTGCAGAATATGATGGAGAAACATCTCCTACAAACTTTATATTTCCAGTAGGAACCACTTAGAGAGAAAATGAAGCACTTACATAAAAGAAGCATCATGGAAAGATTCCAGAAGATTACTTTCTAAAGCTCATTGCAAATTTCAGGGCACTCGGCAAAAAATAAAATATAATCTGATAAAAAACCCAGAGCCATAACAAATGAATAATCAGAAACTGATGTGAAACTATGCCTCTGACTCTCACAAAGTGGGGCCAAGGTATCCCAAATATTTCTCTCCAAAGAGTTTCATAAGATTTTCTTAGTAGAAAAGACCTATAAGAATTAAGCAAGTTTTGAATACGATCGAGTTATTATCTGCTTAATTGGAAACAAGTATCAGATTTATGATTTGCAGTTGCCTACATCATTTTTTTCATCCTAATCAGCAAGTGGCAGAGAAGTGAAAACTGAGAAGAGACACATGGAACTTGGCAAGAAACAAACAAGACACAATGCCATCACTGGACTTCCACAGTAACTTCAAAAGACATTCTGAACTCAGAGATCTTTTCTTATTAGGTGGAATTTTAAAAGATAGAGCTGCCCTTCATGATGATTTTTTTTTGAAAACCAGCATTTTGGATGAAATAATACTAAAAGGAAAATAAGAACAATGTGAGCACCGTTAAGGTGCACACATCCTTTTGGGGACAATTCCCTGTTCATTGAGACACATGACAGCTTTTCAACAAGGTTCTAGGGTGGAGAACATTCAGGTGATGAGGATGATGACAATAAAATGTTCATTCAACACAGAGTGCAGAGGCAGCACGGACAAAACAACAGGCTCAACGGGCTAGGAAATCTTTGTGTTTGGGAAATTGAAAAGATCCAGTGAAATATGCCGCCACATGCGCAATTCTTTCTCCAGCCCATACTAACTCTTTCTCTTTGGTAGTACCACCCATTCTGGGAGAATCCCTGGGAGAAACACCACAGGATCCTGTGCTGGAGAGCACAACAGGAATTGTTCCCAGACTATATCACCTGATTGTGGGCACAGCTCATCATCCTGGAGCAATTTCCGTCTTAGCTCTTCAATAATTCACCTGCTGGCAGGAGCCGTATCATAATAAATTAGGCCTGAGAGAAAGCACGCTAAATATTCCAAATATAAACAGTTCCACTGGCTTTTCCAATCTCCTGAGCTTCTAAATCTGTCTCTCTCACTTCCTCTCAGGATAAGACCTCTGCTCCCCTCTCTGCTGTCCTGTTCTCTCTGGGCATTTGTGGAAGAGCTTAACTGAACAGCAGCAATGGAAGAATCAGCACAGAACACTGAAAACAGCATTCACAATTTCACTGCATCAGCAGAGCACAGTAGTATAGCATATATCAAAAAAATGAAATGAGGAAAGACAGCTCCTGTTAGGTTTATTATGTACATACCCTCCAAAAAATACATCACTTGGGAATAACTGATACACATCCCTATCGAAAAGGTTCTGCAGAAAATGAAATGAAATTTCTATATAGTTATGATGGCCTATACTTTGAGAAGTAAATACAGCAGAATATTTTAGATTTCATACATATTGGAAGTTGAAGCTCAACCCTACAGTTAATTTTTAAGACATGTAGTACCCAATCCTCCTTTGATCACATCTTGATTTCATGTAAAAACTCCAAATATACCATGTGTTGGGTTTTCTAAGATTTTTTTACAAAACTATCTAAAGATCTACAAATCACCCTTTTCGTGGTGCCCTTCCCAGTGACTGCACAGTAGTTACGCACTCAACTGCTTAGCTCTGTGAGAAGTCAGGCCTTTCGTACAGTTTCCCATGGTTTACAGAAAGAGTACCTGGGACTTTGAAGAACTGTAAATTTTTTTACAAATCAACACTGACAGAACTACTGAGAGCCATGCAAAATATAAAATATAAAAACATAGTGAAAACACTTCCACACAGATATTAGCCCACCACTCATTAAAATGGGCCAGGCACGACTGTTCCAGGCTGGTGGAGTTTCAAGGTGTCCCACATCAGGCCATTTGCAGACTTTAGCAGTCAACTACCGGCCGGAAACCCCATGACTGCCTGGGAAACAGATATCCCACCATGTGGTGCTCACACCATATACTCTGGGCACAAAAAAGATGCCAATCTCATTGTTAATGTCACAGATCTGTTCAGTTATTACCCCTCCTTGTTTTAATCCATTTCATTATCCTATTTGCAATTGAAAAATTCCCAGCTCTCCATTCCAAACAGCAGACTGTGCCACTTAATGGCAATTAAATGCCCTCAAGGCATTAAAAAGGCTATTACCAAAACATGTTTCTCAGACACCAGTGTAAACCATTTCATGCAGGCTTTGAAATTCATAACGAGTGAGTCCTCAATGCAATCGTGTGTGCTGGGGTCAGACATCTAGGTGTTAGCACAATATTTATCCTCAGCAATAACTAATGGTACTAAACCTTTCTCCAAAATACTGAGTACATGAACATTTTCAGATGCTAAACAGTTTCTTGCCCACGACTAGTAAGTTTCTGTGCTACAAACATTTATTTTAAACCCTAAACCTAACAGCACAAAAAAATAAGCAAATCAAACACTTAGTAAGCTTTACATGTACCTATTTACACTTGAAACCCAAGCATATTAGTTCAAGCTATGATAAACATTTCAGCTAATTAAAGGGAAAAAAAACCAAACAAAACAAGCAACTCAAATTTTGTTGGTATTGGAATCCTATTACTGGAAGTTGAGAAGCGAAAAGTTAAATCCCCTCACCAGAGACACAGAAAAACCCATTTGCCAATTTTTCTCCAACTGTATTAGTTGATCTACAACAACACCTCTCCCATAAAACTTGTCTCATTGTCCATCTGAGATCAAATGCATTTGTAGTGTTACTTTTTTATTAAGAGATCAGCATAGTTACACTTCATAAAAGTCAACTATGAGCAAATGCAGAACAACAGACTAGGCTAAGCAAGTCACTCCTTTGTAACTGTTTATTTTAAATGTTAGCTAGAGCCCACTTATTCTCACTTATCTCATTGGGTTTGGATTTAGATTAGGATCCCACCTACTCAGAGAGCATTTTGACTCTATCTATAGAAGACTACACCATACTGAAAGTGTTTCTTCCTTTTGATGTGAGATATGGCAACAATAACACTTTGGTTCTAAAATATAACAAGACAGCAATATAAAACATAGTAGTTACTAAAATTCCCAATGACACGTGATTATAAAGTTAAGCTAAAAAGATTTAAATGGGGTTGTCATAATGGCAGGGTTTGGCCTAATGAGTGTCCCAAATTCAAACCTGATTCCACTCACTGCAGGACAAAAATAAAGAATCACTAACTAGAGTAACTGGCTTGCTAGGGTGTCTCACAGACAGCCCTGCCCTCCTGTCAGATACAGCCCTGTCAGCCAGGGACAGATCTTGGCTATATTTGGAGATATATTTTTAAATCACCCAAAAAAAATTTAGAAGCTTCTGTCCCTTCCTCTTTAGTATTTAAGTCCAATAGATTTCACTGTCAGAGAATTAGTGGAAATTATCAGACACTTAAGCAACAGAACAAGCAAGGATATCAGGTACTTTATGAAATTTAAAACAAGACTTGTGAAGTATATTACCTTATTATTTTTTGAATATTTATTAATACACATCTCACTTCTCATCTGTACCTCTTCACCACGTCTTTATTCACCCATAAGAAAACCTGAGCTTGAGGAAAAGGAAGGGACCACTCGTGGTCTCCTAACTTCCAGTAACCAACAGTCTCGGATCTTTTGCTTTCATTGAGGTTTTAACAACTTTTTGGGATGCACAGCGGGCCAGTAAGCGAGTTAAAATAGTGAAAAAGAAGTCATTCTATAGCAGTTGACTGTTAGAAGAGCTCTACGGTGCTAAAGCCTCCCTTTTGCGGTGGCAGGGGAAAGTGAGGGTGAGTTTGCCGAGCTGTAGCAGCAAAGGGCAGAGCTCGGGAGCAGGCGGCGCAGCGCCGTTTGTTCGCGCCTGAGCGCTGCCTGGGAGAAGGAGCTCCACCTACGCACTACAGGCTGGCTTTTCCGGCACCTAGGGGGAAAAGTTACTGTGTTATGTAATGCATGAAATCATTGTACAAAGTAGCGAACAAAAAGGTGAAATGCTGGTGAAACTCTATTACGTTTGGGATTTGGGGTTTGCTGGGGTTTTTCACATCAGCTGATTTTCCATAACAACTACTGAAATTGCATGTCACATATATTTAATTTAATATCCTCCTGATTTCCTTTATTTGATTATCCCAACTTCTATTTATGCAGAGTTGAACTGAACTTAGAAGCTTTTAATTACCACTTTGCCAGTGAAGAGTTCGACCAAAATCTGGTGATAATTAGAAGAATTTCATTATGTTTGGACTCTAAATTCCTCTTAATGAAGAGTTCTCAAGTAAAACATTCAGTTGAGCGCCTGTCTGTGGTATATCCTGCTTCTTGCTGTGATTCTTACAGGACTGCTGACCAGCCTACAGCTCCCACTGAATACTCAGTTACACATGAGTTCCTCAGATTCTAATTCTATTCCACAACACAAAAATATAGGAAATTTACTGTTAAGTAGTATTTGTTAGGAAAAAAGTCCAAGAGCCTATGCTGTCATATAGATTGCATTCATAAACAGGATTACAAATGTGAAAAAAATATTAAGAGAGTGTTATAATTTTAAGGGGTGGTTGAAAAATAATCTCTAATTAAATAATTCAAATTTATGTGTCTAATTAATTAGATATAATCTTACAGTATCTTCTTAAAAGCATTTAAATAAAATAAGCTCCCTAATAAATCCACTCTGCTTTTAAGCAGCCAAAATTCTCAGTTTGCAAATAAAACATCTCAGAAGAGTTATTAATCTTTTGATCACCTAACATACCTCATTCTCACTAGAGGACTCTACCCACCATCATCTCTTTAGTAAGGAATTTTATCTCTGTGTCTGTCCAATACACTTTATTTCCTGTAGGTACATCACTGACCAGTCAGGTGCCCAGTTAAAATCAGGGATAAATGTATTTTAATTATTGTAAAATCTAAATAAATATGTGTTCGTGGTTCCAAATTATGCACTGTAAACAAACTAGGAATGAGGAGCTCAATAGCTCCTCAATCTGTGTGTATTCAGTTCATATTTATAGATCCACCTTACATAAGCAAAGCTGTGGCTGGCTACAAATCCCCTACACCTGCCAAGGTGACAGAGGACAGCTTTCCAAATGTATGCAAACACAAGGTGCAATCAAGCCTTGTAGTGTACCCAAACACTGAAATCCAGTAGGTGCAAGTGATCTTTTCAGCCTCCTATAAAATAACAATTACAGTATCAAACTCTTCTCTGCTTAAACATATCCCACACTAACATTTCAGCTTCATATATTCCGATTAAACCCAGCCACCCAAGAACTAAAACCTGAAAGAATTCCCTACTGCAGGCAGATACTTCTAAAACCAATTTAAAATATTAAGTTACTATCCACACTTTTAATTTATGACCAAGTAGGGCTCTGTAAAGAATGTGCCCCAGATATGAAAAGGTATAAGAAACACTTCTTTCCCTCTGTGCTTTTGTAGAGAACAGCAGAGTAGCTCATGCTGACGGAGGCAAGGCAGAGGTTGTGTCTCCCCAGAGCAGGCCAACCCAGGCACAGCTCACCTCGTCACCTCCGCTGCCCGCACACCCACCTTGCTCTCTAAGGCCAGGTGACAGCAAATGTTCACCCTTCCCAGCGCAAAAGAGACTCAGAGTACCCTGTGAATGCTGCATTTTCTCTGTCGGTTTTATGATGATGGGCATCAAGGTCCTCACAGCTCAGAAGGTAATCAGTTGAGGCAAAGGTACGACCTCCCAACAGAGCGAGTAGAAAGAGAGCCCATGTGCACTGCGAAAAACTGCTGCAGAAGCAGCCTCAGTCAGTACTAGACTGCATCATTTTACCATCATTACTTTGAGATAATCAGTGAATCTAAAAGTGTGTATATTATAAACTCAGAAACAGCATGAAGGATTACTTTCACCTGTTAAGACAGTATAATTTATAAATTGTTCTAGTTTGCAACTTGTATTTTTCTGACATTTTTTGATGAAAACTAATTACAACTAACTCTGTTACACTGAGATACAGCTTATAAATAAGCAGCTGACCCTGTGAAATGTGTTGTTGTATGCTCTATTCTAATACGTAATAAAGATTGAAATCTAAAAGCAAAAGAAATGCAATCTGCTTAAGGAAAAAGTAATTGCTGTACGTATTTATGCATTGCATTGAAGCTTTCTAGTTATTATTAAAAAAGAAAGAAAAAAAAAAAAAAACAAACCCCAGGGGGATTGAACTTTTACCACTATGACCATGATGTATCTGGGCCAGATTTCAGGCTAAAGACTAATGTGGTTTAGCTACTTATGAAATAATTATAAAAGTACCTCTACCCTTCTAAATCAGGAGCACTGACACTCATCAGAATAATCCCCTCAGTTAAGTTCCTGAACCCACTGCCCACTGAACCCTGGCAGAGCGAAGTCTGGCAGGAAAATCACCAAACCATTTCAGTGCAGCTTATCTCTGGGTTTCCAACAAAACCCCTGCTTCTCTTTTGTGAATTCACTCACAGATTGAACAAGAAAATTAATTTTCTCTCCACACAACACTACTCTTAAAAAGAAACTAACAAAGCAACCCCTTTGGAAAACAATTACTGGATTGTTTTTAGCAAGTATTATACAATCAATTCCTAGTCAAAGCTTCTGGGATAGCTTAGTACTACTCTAATGATAACCCACTCACCACTTGTACTGTAATTCACCAGGAGAGAGGAAACAAAGATTCCCCACATTTTTTTTTTAATATTCAATGGTATTACTCAGTCACTGAGAAGGGCAGTTAGCTACAGCTGTGAGGCACCCTGAGCACACTACTGGAAATGCTATTTTCCTATGCGCTGAACTGGGAGATGGAAGTAAACATTAGCCTTGCACAATGCAGCACAGTTTTGCAGGTTAGCTGCACTCTTCGGTACAACTTTCTTGGTTTTGTTGAAATCTTGATCACATTCAGAAGCAGCACAGCAAACACAGGCTGGGTTGAATGTTTTTGATCTTCCTTGTCAACCACCTGTCACTGCAGTAAAAGTAGACCACCAACACCCTTCCAGGAAAATAACACACCTTATCTCAATCCTTGCCTTACAAGTTCTGACATCAGTGAGAATACTCAGATGTGGAAAAAAAGCTATTTGCTATTAATACTAATAATTTAATGGTTTGCTACTGCACAGTGCTATAGCCCCTCTGTCTGGTAACAGCCAGCAATCAAGGCTCAGTTCTTGCTGAACTGGAATCTTGAACTTTTATAGGAATGATGCTGAGAAAAGAACAATGTAGAGTTTATTTCGTAATTGTGGTTTCAGAAAATAACTAGATCTTAAAATACATCTTGTCATCCCTAATGCTTTAGAAATAATTTTCTATCTATAAGCTTCATGAAAAAGTCAATTTTCACATACAGAAAGCTGAGAACATAATACAACTACAAAAAACAAGAAATGTTTTCAAGAAAAACAAAATATCAGGAAAGTAAATAATTTAAAAGTGATGTGTAAAAGGATTCATGACCCTCGTGTCTTGTGAAGTCTACAGCTAAGCAACTACAGTCCTCCAGAACACAAAGATTTTACTACAGAACTCATTCCAGGCAAAGGGTAAACATGATAAGGCAGTGCTAAGAACACACACAAACACACAAAAAGAAAATGCTCTAATGGAAACTCAGTCCTAATCAGCACATTTAAATAATGTTGGCAGCTTTTAAAAAGCTGATGTACATTTACTTACACAGGCATGTTTTGCAAGCACTCACACTGCAATCTAAGGCAGACTAACACATTTAATCACACAGATGTTCACATAAATTGGCCTTGATTCTGCAGACACATAACTCTACAAAAGAGAAAATGCATCACTAGCACACCCTAAAGTGGGCCTATAATGTTTGCAAAACTTGGCCATATAGCAATCTCATTATAAAAACATGGAAGACTATAAACTACTTCATGCAGCACAACTTCTACACAGAATACTGTCAGGATATTTTTTCCTCAATGCTTTACTATAAGAGTTACAAAACGCCTCTGTGAAAGGTCTGAATTTTCATACAGACTAAAATACTAATTAATTTTTCTATAAAGAGCACCTACCGCATTGCCAATATAGATGCACTGCTAATGTGCATCTTTCTAATGAGAGGAAAATACAAGTGGCAGGCGGGGAGGGGACACAACTGTAGGGCCCTTACAATTGCCAAGAGATTAATTCAAATTTTAAAAGAAAAAGAAAATAAATAAACCCAAAAACTAACTAACAAAAAGATTTTAAAGTTAAAAAGAGGAGACTTTGCAGGTTTCTGGGTTGATTTTACAGGGGCCAAAGCAGAATTCAGGTATTCCAAACCAAAATTTCACTTTATCTTTTTACTCAGTTATGTTTTTATTGGACAGAGAGCCTCTTCCATTCTACCTGAGCTTTCCCCAAATGTTTAACTCTTGTAGAAATAAAAAAAAATAAAATCACTCTGAGGAAAAATTATAAATCAATTTGGGCTTAAAAACCTGTTACTCAACATGATATGAAGTGGATTATCTTCGAAGCTGGATAGTTTATCTCCTACAGTCAGCAGACAACATATCTACACCATGGAAAAATGGAATCAAGAGTAATGTGTTGTAGAAAAGACGTAAAAAGTCATGGAATCCTCCTATTTAAATGCCACATGAGAAACACAGCTTTGGAAATCCAAAATACTGGTCTTAGAAGACAAAAAAGATGGAATACTGGAAGAATTATTCTATCTATATTTTTTAAACATTACTATAGTAATATTGACTATATTGAAAATGTTCAGAAACAATCATTTAAACAGTTAGCAACAAGAATTTAGTTAATATATTTTTCTCTGCTATCTCCAAATTTCACCAGGAAGAGTTGATCCAATTAGACATTTCTTCCGTGAAAAGGATATGGAAATTTGTAAGTGCAGTTGCTATTTTAATTTTCCTCGTGGCTGCTTTATTCAATTTTTTCCTCTTGAAGGCATTCTACCAAGGGGCCCCAGAAACCTGTGTGATAGAAAATAGAAAGCCACTCAAAAAGCACTTGCCCACCTGTGTGCATTTACTTTCTCTGTGTTATTTAGATGCCGCCTGAATGTTCATCCTCTGTCTTGTCCAGGTTAGAAGTGCCCTTGCTCCACCCTCACAGGGAGTGCCTTTCCTCCAGTGAAGATGCACTTTACTAAGTGAAGTAGATTGAGTTTAGGTGGGAAGGGGAAGGAGAAAGTAAGAAAGCAGGTTTATGAGCTGTACACATTAGAAATTGAGCTCTAAGCGAAGAGAAAACAAAGCCCCCAGTTTTGATCTGAAGCACAGTCATCTCATTAAATGACACTCCCAACCCTCACCATATTGATCCAAGAACTAAGTCCCTTGCAGGAAGAAAACATCTCTATAACACAAAGTTATTCATTGCTTTTCCTAACCGCATTTTGTCTACTCTTGTAATGCAAAATAATAACAAAAAAAGTACCTGCGCTTAATAGTAGCAGTGACTACAAACCCCTTCCACACAGCAGAACCTGAAAGAGACTTCCAAACTTAAAAAGATGCACTTCAGCTTGGCATTCAGTCCAGTAGGCTCCAATGAAACCTTGGGGTTTCTTTTCTCAACCACACTGAATGGACAAGCACCAGAACCAAAGCAGCCAGACTGGTCCTGGGATTACTACAGGCTTTGAGATCCTGATCCTCCTCAAAAACTGGCACTGTGCAAATGCACAAATCTGTGCTTGTATTTTGTGTGTGCACACATATGCACAGTACTGCAAAGTTGTTCAAACACAAAGAAGCTTAAAAAGAAACCACCAGGCTCAGAGACAAATAAGCCTCTGCTTTTAACCAATTTATTTATATATGCTTGTGACCAAGTCATCCCACATGATTTTACTAGGCACTTTTCCTTGAGCAGCTTGTTTCCAAACAAATCACAGAAGAAATCAGCAAAACCAAACACTGGTAGTTTCTGGTACTTCCTGAAGATCATATGGGCTATGAAATTGAAAGTCAAGGCCAAATCCACAGCAATCCATGTGTTCACTGGGCTTTGCAGAGGGGTTCAAAGCAATGAGTCACATGATAAATGTACTGCAACACTAGACATAATACTGTAGATAGAGACAGGTCTTTTGCTTTAATTTTTAATTTCCATTTTCTGTGGGTTTAGATAAACCATCGACATTACTTTAGCATAATCCTTTGCAATGAATCAATACTTTAATTTAATAATGGTATTCTGTTGTCAACATATAATATATCACATAATGTCCTTGTAGAGATGTAAAAAAAATATGCCAAATAAAATGCAAGGCTTTGCTTTCACCAGTGATCACAGGTTAAATCAATGTAATGACAAACTTTACAGTCCCCAAAAGAATTTCCATCAGGGTTAAAAATCAGCATGGAATAATTTCAGCCATATCCCTTCCGCTCATCATACCAGTGCTGTGCAAGCTCTTCTAGGTCATAGGATTCCAATGATCACTTTAATAAAGGGGAGAGAGAAGAAAAATATCTGAATAGAATGAGTGTACATATCTGAGTGGGGTTTATTTGAATATTCCACTTCTTTATGAATTCAGTGATAACTGCTCTAGTCCCTAACTATAAAGAAGATTAAAAATGGAAAACAGAATTAAGTCGGGTGTCATCCAACTTGATTGAAACAGATGAAGCAAGTTATAGCTGTAAAATATGAAAAAATAAATTACAGTAACTTTCACTTCAGTGATGTGGCTGCAAATCTGTATTTGTTATTTTTACCTTGATGGTAGCTTCCTGTCAACAAGTATTTAATATGCGAAACACAAATGTAATCATGTCTGTGGTACTGACTGAAAGTATGTGAATAGAAAGTAAGTGGGAATGAAGAAGCAGCAAATGCTCCTTAACTCCCAGTTGTTTGCCTCCATATTTTTTTTCAATTCAACAGCTTTTGAAGCATCTAAAATTGATAGATAACTGGCATATTAATCTCGGTTAATGCTGAAGGCACGTGCTTCGCAGTCACGTGTGCTTCCTTCAGTTCAATGACAGCTCACGCTCATCATGCGAAGTGCTCGAGATCCATGTCATTTGCTGGCAGAACGCTTCAGAGCTCTGGGAAGAGTAGGTCTGGTTTTACTACGGTTTGGCACCTCCCACAACACCCTCCAGTTGGTGAAAACCCCGCAGTTCCATCTAAGTGTCATCCTTAATGTGAAAAAGATATTTGAGTCAGTGCAAAATAAAACAAACAGCTTTTACCAAAATGTCAGTGCTGGTAGCAGTGCATCTGCCAGATGCTTGTTACTTGAACCCATGCCGTGCATAACAAACAGTCAGAGATATGACGAGGATAAATGACTGGACCAGAAAATCTTTAGCAGGAAATCAAAGAATACTCAGACTCACAAAAAAAGGTTGCAATTGGACTTCACAAGATATATTGATTAAGTGTTCTGTAACATCTCTTTTCTTGGTCACTATGCATTAGTTGAGCCCCACCTGCCTGACCTCAGTTCTCTGTATTAGCCTTTGGTTGTATGAACACAAGAGAAACCACAGTGCTATTTCATAGCTGAATTCACACAGGAATTCTTATAAGTACAGTATCTCAATTTAAGGATAATAACATTACTGAAGAACCCAGAATACCAAGAAAAATGCATATTGGAAAAATCAGGGCATGACTCTTTAGAAATGAAACCAATGGCTTGATAAAAATAAAACCTCACTGGCATGTTCCAGTCTGTCGGTTGATTTTTCTGATCTATAGGCTGGACTATCCTTGTAAATCAGTGATTGACTTTTACACTGAGCACTGGATGAAGAGGCTTAGGCTGAAAAGACATAGTCCATACATGATCATGGAAAACACATGCAGGCACAAGATACAGCGTGAGATTTGATGAGTAAGTGGCTTTTGCTTAGTCAGAACCTGAAGGATCTTGATCAAGAACTTTCAAAACAGCTAACAGATAGCTTGACTTTGAGTGAAACACAACCAAGAATTATTGTCATTATGCACACCCACAAAAAAGAGAGATTTCACAACATCTCCTCAGATGAATACACACACAGAGAAAAAGCCTTACCAACATTTATTCAGGTGGGCAATCATCTGGTTTTCTGGAGAAATAACTCCTGATTCGCCTTCCATTTTCCTGTTTTGAGCCCATTTTAACGTGTTAAAACAATTAAATAAACTACAACACAAACCAGCATAAAGACAGCTACTTCTTTTCTTAAAAGTTGTGAAATGCTAAACAACCTATGACTCCTGCCCACATATGTGCCTGGCCAAGCCAGAGGATGACACAAGGGCATGCATTATTTTGAAAGCTGGAGCATGAGATTCATCGTGTCAGATTTGTATTCACAAGGTACAACAGGATCCATGACTTTCATTTCAATAGCAGCTGGAACAACGGGCACAGAAGGAACATGCAGCTCAATCTGGGAAATTAGGATGAACTTGTTTTTAAAAAATTCCCTTTCTTGCTGAGAGCTATTAGTGGCAGATGCAGATACTTGCTTTGGGGTCACACCATGTCAGCAGTTCACAGCACAAAGACTGCATTTCTTCTTTCTCCCCCCTCAGTGGATACTGCAGCCACAAAGAATTTTACATGTATCCTTAGAGATGCTTATATGTATCAGAAGAGCACAGCTGTAGGCTTTAAAAAAATGTTCATATGCCCTACAAATTCAAATCCTTTTTTATGTAATCTATTTAATCTTCCATTAATGATAATCTCTGCTATCAATGTGCCCAAACAGGGTCAATTTCTGCTGGATTTGCACTTCTTGCATTTCCATCCTATAACCGAGATGCATTTAATGAAGGGAAACACCCTGCTGTAAAAGGTATTAGCAGCCTCCCTAAAACAAAAAAAATAGTTAGGAAGCTCTGCAACTGCCAGGAACATTTCAAGATTGTGAGGTTTTTTCCTTCCTTTTTGTGTCTTGCATGGAGGAGAGTCCTGCCAGCTGAACATTATTTATTAATCAGGATATTCCTGCCTTCTATACCTTGTAAGGAGACAGCCTAGAGGGGCGGAAATTGCTGTGGATTTCTCTTAAATACCCAACGAGATAGAAAGGAAGAGACTGCAAGGGAGCATTTAGACCCTGGCAGATCCCACCTCGCAAGCCCAGCCAGACACACACACAGATCACAGCCGTTTGAAGAGCCATGTAGCATACCTGGTTCACACAAGGATTGAAAATAAAGACATGTGTTGAAAATCTGGCTTTATTTGCTGTTTTGTTTTTAAGAAGTGCCCTATACAGCTCCCTACACCTGAGTGAAACAGGCTGGGTTCAGCTCCACAAAAATTATCCTTCTGGTAACTTCCCACTACCTTAGGCTGTACCTACAGAACATGCAGGCTTGGACACACCTGTAAGGGCTCCTTCTCCCTCAGTTACTGTGACAGACACAGGAGAAACGAGTTAGTGCCTCGTTAGCTCTTCTGATTTAGTGATAGTTTTATTCGTAATCATTCCCAGCCATCCGCCACCTGCACGCCCACCCACCCACACATACACATCCAGTTTGCTGCTCTTCTCCCAATTTTGTCAATTCACAAGATCAGCTTGCTCTGCCTATACTCTCTGCCTCAGTGCTTATCAGCAAATAGATTTAATAGACAAAATAAAGTTCATATTGCATTCTAACAAAATCCTCCAGCAGAATACCGCTACATTAGCATACAAAAGTGGAGCCCTGGGCTGTAAAAGCGATTCAATTGAACTGTCGTTCCCAGCAGCAGCAACTAAGTTAATGGAGGACACCCGGCTTTTCACTTCCTCTCCTGCATCCAAGAAAGCGCAGAAGAATACTACGATACAGTATAATTGAGCATTTCACTAAATAGCATCACACAGAAGTTCTTTTGGCAAGGATTGCATTTGTCGTAAGTAACCTTTATGAGAAGCTGAAAGTTGATGCACCCAGACCAAATGAATTTTCAGCTTTAGCCCGAATCCTTAGGTTTGTGCTTGGCAGGGTGGAAAGAACCAGCCACCAAGCATCAATCGGAGAACTAGCCCCCTCCTCTGCTTAAAAAAAAAATAGTCAGTTACGGCAGCGCGGTGCGGTGGCTACACACGGGAGCCGGCAAAGCGCTGGGATGGCTCTGCATATCCGCGGGCTACCCCGGGCTCCTTCCCGGCGGAGCTGGCAGCACTTGGTTCAGGGGCCGGGCACTGGGACCGAGAGAGCATCCCTGCGGAGCCCGCCCTCGTTTCAAGGGAGACGAGTGTGCGGAAAGCCAAACTCCGTCACCAGCAGAGAAGCACATGCACAATCCACCCCGCACCTGCTGAAGACCACTCTCCACACTGCCCCTTCTGGGGGGGTCATCACTGGTCCCTCTCGCTCAGATACATCCCAGCATCTCCTAAGTACCTTTCGCAGACCAGCCTGGAGGGGCAAGGGGGGAGGGGGTCTGCATCCTTCCTAAATCCACAATGAAAAGCAGTCTCCTCAAATGGCTGCTCCTGCCTCAACATCCATCACACAAGAAGGGAACTTGTCAGGGGTAAAAAGGGGGCGCAAGCAGGGAAGAGAGAAAGAAGCGCAAACTTCGGAGCTCTCCGGCCTCCCGCATGACAGCAATCGCATGGGAACGACACGGCGGTCACCTGCGACCGACGCATCGCCCCG
>WEIT01027183.1:133878-157534 GCA_013389985.1 Dryoscopus gambensis
TTATTGAAAGAGTTTGTTTTCTTCTGCCATTTATTTTTTTGTCTTTCTTTTTTTACCAGGCCAGCTGAGCTAGTTGGCTAAAGAAAACAAGCTTTCAGTCGCAAATAAATCAAGGCTTTATTTTAAACTCTTTGTCTACAAAATTACATTTCTAATGTCACTAACAGATATAAAGGGAAAGCAGCAAAGCTTTTAGAAATATTTGCATATGTATGTATGTATGTATATAAATGTAGACATGTATAGGTTTGTAAATGTAGATTTATATTTGAGAAGGAAAATGTTAAAGCTGTGGAGCAAACAGAATATGTCCCGTGGCTGTGGAACCGAGCTCTGTGACTTTATCCCATTTGGTCCAAAGCAGACACCCATCAGCTCCTAAGAGATTCAACAGCTCAGTTTTGCATAAAAATGTATATATGCAAATATTCCTCGGTCTAGAAGAAACATAATGCAGAACCACTTTATTGAATCATATTTTAAGATCAAATTAAACATCCATGGCCCACCAGGAGATTCTGGCAGTCAGAAATTGAAGCACATCTCTTACCATCAGCTGGGATGAGTGGAGGAACCCGAAACAAGACAGCAATAAAATGGGGTTTTTTGAGAGCAAAATCATGTAAGCTCTCAATCTCAAATTGGGACCAGAATTTTTGTATCTCTTTTCTGTGCAAAGGGAAGATTTTTATTTAAAACAGCTGTCATCAAAGGCTAAGTGGCTAAACTTCATACACTGCTCAGCTACTCATTTGTTCTACACAGCCATTCACACTTCCCTTCATCTCTTTTGGGAAATTGAACCTTTTTAAGGAGAAACCTCTCTGGTCAGTCAATCTCTCTATAATCAGAGAATCAAGCTCAGCAGAAAGGTAAATCTGTACTCAGAGGTCAGAAATTAAGATTTCAACATTTGCAGCTCCCTGATCATCCGAACCTGTGGTCAGGGAATTGAGAGTGTCCCCAAGGTCTCTCATAAGCTGCTCCCCACTGCTATTTCTTCACTTCCTATATTTCTACCCTAGGAGGTAGTACAGCATAACAACATCCACAGTGCAGCAAAATATTGTTCAAACCAGAGGGCTTTAAATCTTCATTTTTACTGTTTATCTGGACATCTTATATAAGCATCTGTGTGATCTGCAGATCATCTGCTTCCATTAAAATCACCAGTCAATTGTATGAATTCTGTGTAAACCTAACTTGCACGAGTTGAGGTACCTAAAAGAAAGGTTTCACCTAATTTCTATAATTTTAAAAGTCTAGATGTAATTTCTACCCTCCCTCCGAAGGCAAGGAAAGATCAGCTTATAGATTTCATTACTTCCACGCTCTTGAGGATATGCCCTAGAATCAGATGTTCTAAACAGAGCCCTCAAATCCAGCCTCCATTCCTCAGCCCTGCTGTGCACCAAGAAAAGCTGCACTGACATCTACAAGAAATTTTCCCAAGCAGCTGGTGACAAACAGCTTTCTAATAGAAAATTGCCCCTAAAAATAAATATGCTGCATCTTTAAATTCAAAAGGATACGTAAGCATGTACACAAAGAACAGAAATCTCTAACCTTTGGTCTCAGAAAACCTACTGCATCTCACAAACACAGGGATATCCTAGTTTTGTATATTTAACTTTCAGAGTCACTGTCTTCATTCACTGGTTTTGCACAAACTGTCCTTAAATACTGAGCAATCTTTCTCTTCTATAATGAAGAAGTTTTTAATGATTAAGAATCCTTTTGATAAAGCAGCGATATAATTTTAATTACTTCCCCACCATGATCCCACCGTTAATTCTTAGGAGGTAACATACAAGAAGGTGTCTGGCCTCTGGTCCTTGCTTTATCTGCTACTTGTTCATCCTAAAAGCTTCTTTTCATTGAGTGAGAAAAAAATCAGGCACACAGTCTGACTCCACAGCACACTGCTTACACACAAGTGAGATAAAAATTACTTCTAAGATGAAAAGCACTTTTCATTTTAAGACCCCATTTCCTGTCACGTAGAACTTTCCAAAAATATGTTACTTTTGAGATATATGTGATTTCAATGCTAGCAATGCCAGCTAAAGTGGGAACTTTGAAAGAAATGTTAAGCTCAATCAGTTCGATCATTAAAGTTATGCAAATGGAAAAGCACATTCCTTCCTTTTAAACTTTGCTACGTTTTAGTTGCAATCATAAGATTCAAGAAGTGAGGATGATGTTTAAATGTCAGAAACTTGACAGCATCTTGGGGTGAAATCCTGTCCCAGCTGTGGTCAGCAGTAGAGCTTCTCTGTGTTTCAACAGGAACATGATTCTACTCACAATCTTCACAGAGCAACTGAGAACTGGCTCAAGTTTAAATGTGAAGCTGTAGAGATTGCTTGCCTGTAGGAGCAGGCAGCAGACTTCACTGTATACTACCAGCTCAGGAAATTCTGAAGCAAAATGTGCTAAACTAAAACAGTGCTAGTAAGCCAGACTTGTACTGCACATCACGTGATGGCACTGTTATTACACGTTGGTGGTTCTGGCTGTCCTGCAACACAAATGCCGTGTTCCTTGTCATGAGAGCGTGGTGCTGCAGCAGTGTCCTCCAAGAGGTTTATCTCTGAGGCTGCTGCTCTTCACCTGCTGTCGTTATCTACCCATTTCAAATATATGAAGAATAAGTTGTATAAATAGTTAGGAAACTCTTCAGGAGGTGCTCAGGACCTGTGCTGGAGGACATCCCCCATAAAGCTGGCAGAAGCGTTCCTGCCTAAGCAGAGTACTTCCTTGAGTTATGGCACGGGGGGTTCCTTCCCTGTGACATTCCAGGCCTTTACTTACTGAAGAAAAATATTTGTAATTAGAAATTATTTTCTTCATTAAAAGCCAGTAAGATAAGGAGAGTCACCATTTGATGAAGTATCTTTCTCTTGTCCTAACATCTTTCTTATTCCAATAAGATTTTTAGTTTGGCAGTTACTCTGCTTTATTTTTAAATACCTATATAAGCAAACAAAACCAAAGTCTTTTGAACTAATTATAAACATGAAATTTCTGAAGAACATATTTTTGAAACCATTGCTCAAAAACATGACCTGTGGCAGTGCAGTAATTTAGCCTCATGTTTTATACTGAGTCTATTGAATTAAAGAGATCTTTATTAATATAGAATATTCTATATTCTTATTATCAAGCTTCTACGAAGTTTGCAATTTGGTCAAGTAAATCAGATAAAAGCCGTACCTGCTGTAAGATCCAAATGTTGACATACCCGTACAATCTGAATTACCTGTTATCTCACAAGTGGCCATGCTCACTATTTTTATAAAATAACAGGAGACTTAGATTGCTCAATTCTAAATGTAAAGTCCTTATCTCTCTGAGAATCCTGAGAAACACTGGCCAGATAAATCTCAAGCCAAAGTAGCTGGAAACCAAAACCAACCAGAAAGATAGAAAATTCTTTTGGTTTGGTTTGGTTTTTTGTTGTTGTTTTTTTTTGTTGGTTTTTTGGGGTTTTTTTTAAGAGCAGATTAAAACTGAGAGCAAGAGAAATTGCAATCTCTCTTTTTTTCCTGAAGCTATGCAGGTCAAGTTTTATATTAAAATACTGTACAATATACTCAGGTATAAAGAGCTTGCATTTTTATTCTAATTTGTTTTCCTTCAGGTTCAGAATTACCAGCAAAGAAAATTGCTCTAATTGCAATGCTTTGCATACAAATAGTGATTACAGCTTAGTGGATTGTTAGGACATGACACTGCACAACTTATTAGATCAAACTGAGAGAAGCCTACACCATACCAATTTCTAACACGTAGATAAAGCAAGTTAAGCTCTCTCAGAAAATCTAAATATTTATGACCAAAAAATTATGGGTGTCAACCTGCCAGGCATATTACATGATCCCTGATTCAGAACTATGAAATAATCATAGGGAAAAGCAGCCACAATATAAGATGTTGTTAAAACGCAATAGCAGCAAAATCAATTTTAATTAGATCCCAAGGAATGAATATGTAGAGACCAAGAACCTTTCTTCAGTATATTAATATAGTTTTTTTTTACTTGGTTACTTTTATGGAATTCATCAAAGGGATGCTGAGTGACTGAAAAGGTGCACATGAAAGCACTGAGAGAGTGAATTGCATACAGAGATATTTCTACATCTCCAGGTATTTATTTTTATTCTTATGAATTCTCTCATAGAGAATGCAAATATCTGGAGGACAGCACAGCTCTCTAGGGCTGTACACTCAGAATGAAGTATCTCAACCTACTACTTACGACCAAATCATAATTGTCCATAAGAAAACAAAATTGGCCACTTCACATATCAGAAATCATCATTTTTTACCTTTTACTTGGATTCTATTTACAATGGATGTATATTGGATAGTATTTTACAGATTAGTAGTATTATAGCAGAAATTACCTGAGTTTTAGCCCATTATTTAAATCCAAGCACCATTTTTCTAAAGCTAAGTTACAGTATATGTTTCCTAAAGTGCAGATCACAAATCTAGCTAGTGGCAGAGATTTTAATGGGCATGTTTATTTTTTTCCTCTGAAGTTTAAATTTCTGGTTTATAGTAAAAAAATTGCTATTCTGTTGTTATGTGCCAGTGATGACAGGATAATGGATCAGGTCAGGCACAGTCAGTTTACGGAGGTGTGGGTGAGGCAATGAGACAAGCAATCTCCACCACCACTTTTGCATTTCTTGTATCCTGCAAAGCAGTTTAGTCTTAAATATTTCCTAGTTTGTAGACTTCAGTTATTATATGCAGTGCTTTGTTCATATACTGTTATCTTCATTTATTAATAATTCCTGACAGGAATAAAAGACTCGAGGGTGTTAACACAAAAAACTTGAAGTGAGATGCAGCTGAAAATCACCTTAAATGCTTTCCAGTAGTCACACCTTTCCTGCCAAGCTCTGTTCCACCGCACAGCTGCAGCCTGGATGCTCTTATGAAGCACTCATACGACGTGTCTAGTTTAAGGCAAGGAAGCCTGCATATTTAACATTTTGGTACAACTCTTGGAAACTCAGGTCTCCAACAGCATTGTAGAATGCATACTGTGTTTTAAGGAAAGGTGGAAGGAAGTGTGTAGAACTAGTGCATTTTGGCACAGGTAATGGTTTTTTTTTAAAAAAAACCTGAACTGCAACATTCTCTCACCATCTGGTATATAAAATGATAGTTCTTTTCTGTAAAAATGATGGTGTTGGAACTGTAACATCTAGACAACCACATCTCAGCCTGCAGCTGAATTAAATCAGTCTTTCTGCACTGTTTGTATGACATACTAACCCTAAAAGCAGCGCTGTTGACAAATACATCACATGTGCTCTGAGGGATGCAACTGAAACAAAAGACAAATGAAACTGTGACATTTTGAGGACAAGAATAAATTTGATAGTGAATATTTGTTAAAATATTATCCCATTGGTTTATGTAGGTCAGCTGATTTTTTTCTTAAAAGAAAAAGTAAATTTTTGGTTGAATCAGGATTTCAGTGATCCTCTGTGCCACGGACATGGGAATCCTCCTCATCAAAGCTCACAGGTGTGCCATAAATCTTCCCACAAAATGTGACGTGAATGTGTCCATACACTCAATGGTAGACACAGAAGACAAAGACCCCCAGTTAGCAGAGGGAGGTTTTAGCTATTACAGAGGGCCAGCAATCAGTAGAAAACAAAAATTAAGTGGAAGCAGCCTAATGATAGAAGAGTACTCTGAAAGACAGTAGCTGATATTACAAAATTGATCTCTTGGCTTGCACAGTAGACTGATACTCTAAAATAAAAAAGGTATCTGTAGGACAAGAAGTTGATGGCTGATTTTGAGTTTCATATTCTTTTATAGTTTACTTTTGACACCGTGTGGCTAAATTTATGATCAATAACACTTTTTCTTTTTTCTTTTTTTTTTTTTTTGTTTAATTTAACCTCATGCTGAAAAGCCTCTGGTGATGGTGGTAAATGAGAGCTCTTTCTCTGAGAAACAGCACAACTGAAAAACAGGGCTGCAACAACTCATTTTTTTTACAATCTAACATGAGTTTGGAAAAATCCAGATGAGGTTTCTTCCCTAGTAACATGCAAAGATCAGTCTGGTAAGACGAAGCATCGAGTCCCAGAACACAGAAAAGTCTGTCCTAGTATATATTACTTGAGGAGCTGTGGTGGGCTTCATATCAGAAATCCTGTCACAGACATATAGAGTATTACTGCAGGGCTGTTTGTAGAATAATTCCAGGGCTGGGCAGTGACTAGAATGTAACATGGAAACAGTTTTCTTGATTTCATTGTAATTGGTCCCAGGCTTAGGATAAAACTCAAGCTTATGTACTTAATTTACCTAATTGCCTTGCTGTATGAGGCCTCTGTACTTAAATTGTTAGCATATCATCCTGACAGGCTGTAAACTATGGCTTTATATCAGCAAATAAATGTAAAAGTATTGATGTACAGTCTGCCACTGTGGGACACTGTGTAATTTACACATCCATTATGCAGCCACAAACACATAGATCCATGTCTTCCTGAGCAGCTGTATCCAAGCTGTCTAGATTTTAGCCAGTGCTAGCCATTTATTCTTAAATCACTTGTGCTAGCATTGTTTTAACACACTAAGAAGACATGTTTGACAGAGCAATCCTAAAAGTCATCTAACTGTATCTCATACGCAGGTTGCATCAAAGACTGAAGGAATTTGTTTGGCAGAAATTCAGACTCTTAAGAAGCCATTTACTGTTTTCCTTCCTCTCCCTCTCTTTTCCCCTTTTCCTTTCCATAATTTTTGGCTGGTTGGCTGTTTTTTAAGTGTCTGGCCTGCAGCATGTGGTACAGAACAGACTAATTACTTTCTAGGACACTTGGTGGATACAGTCCAACCAAGAATCATTCATAGGGTTTGTTTAACCATTCTGCAATAGATGGTACAAATGTAAAATTGTCTGTTGCTATTTGATTGAGAAGCTAAGACCTGATCACTGTGTGTCTGCAATTACACATCCCTAAGATGTTCCACTCAGAATTAACCCTCTTCCCTCTCCAATGTCATTCCTACTCCTAAAACAGGCTTTTAATAGAGAGTCTCAGGTGAAGAAGTGAATGACAGTGAATTCAGACAATGAACAAACAAAAAGGATAACCTGGAAAAAACATTATTTTTCCTGGAGAGAATGAAAGTTTCATCAGCTTTAAATTAAAATTGGAAAGTAAATTTAATTCTAAAGGAGGAGTTTTTGCTAGTTCTAATACAGTATAATTTCATTCTTTGGTAAGGCCGTTTACTTCCAGGACTGCTAACAGTTTCCCTGCAGTGGCTCTGCAACAGCCAGTTCCCAGCTTTTGCTTTGGGATTTTCTGTCTCCAGGCAACTTCATTGGCCTGGCCAGGGCTGCCACAGTAGCCAACCCAAGGCTTGGTGTCCTCCACAGAACTTCACCCACTGGCAGAAATATTGCAGAATTCAGTTTACAGTTCAGTTCTCTGATAGCTTCCACATTTCTTGCATCCCTGAGGCCTTGCTGCATTGAAAGGGCAAATGCTTCACTGCTCCTGGCTGTTCTGGCAATGTTCAGCAGGGCCAGGACAGGGGTGGTTCCCCTGGACCCGTCACTGCTGAGGCCACAGCTCAAATCCTCTCTTCAGCTTTGGGACCCTTACAACAGAGGGAACAATGAAGCTGGGCAGGGTCTGCAGCACAAGTCTGATGTGGAATGGCTGAGGGAGCAGCCTGGAGCTGTTTAGCCTGGAGAAAAAGAGGCTCCGGGGTCACCTTGTCACTCTCTACAGCTCCCTGAAAGGACGTTGCAGCCAGGTGGGGATTGGTCTCTTCTCCCAGATAATAAGCGATAGAACAAGGGAAAATGGCCTCAAGTCATGCTAGGGGACTTTTAGATTGGATATCAGGCAAAAATTATTCAGCAAAAGAGTGGTCAGGATTGGAACAGGCTGCCGAGGGAACTGGTGGAGTTACCAGCCCTGGAGGTACATAAAAGACATGTAGATGTGGTACTTCGGGAGATGGTTTAGCGGTGGACTCAGAAGTGTAAGGGTAATGATTGGACTCGAGGATCTTCTTCTATGATTCTTCATTTTGTTAGCAAGGTCAACAAGGCCTCAAGGTGAAACTCTATTGCACACACATTTCTTATGCACAATCAGTTGTCTGTCTTGGCTAGACCTTCAGGCTTTTCTTTGACACGAATAATTATTGAGAGTTTATTTACTAGAACAATACTGGAACCTTTTGCAAGAAACTGCTCTCCAGTTACCATATGAATCAGAGTAACATTACTGCAGCTAATAAAATATATTACTGCATTTCCTAAGATTCACAGACTCTTTTCACCTCCGTTTTATAGAAACCTAGGACTCATTCAGTGGGTTTTCTTTTTTTTTTTTTGCACTTGCTATGCTTCTTTTCAGGATTATAATAGGCCGTGGAGTTTGGAAACCTCTTAAATACTATTCTTACTTGGTTATAGAAAGGACAGCGATAGTCTAAATCCATGTGTAATTGTCTTTTTCAGAAAAATGAGATATGAGAGTGAACATAATTTCAGTATCATTTCAGCAGGATGGGATCCAGCCTTAAATTTTCTAGTCACTAATTTCTGCTTTGATGATATGATTATTACCTAAATGTAGGAGAAAGCAACAGAATTTTTATATAACGTGGGTGTTTTCACCTGCTACATGTAAGAAAAAAAAAGCCCACAGCTTGAAGCACATCAGAGTAGCAATGGTAATTAGGTATTGGCATATCATCCAAGAAAGAAAAAAAAAAGAGCTTGAAAAATGATACATCTTAATAATGGTTTAGTAGCCTAGAGCTACACAAAAAGTTCTCAAAGGGAAATGTAAATTGTGAATGAAGAACATTTGTGATTCTTACAAGGGATAACCAGTAAGAAACACAGGGAATAAGAACAAATTACCCCGTTTACGTCCATGTAAGGAATATGATCACACATCTGTATGCAGGCCTTCAAGCAGTCAGACAGTTTTCCACCAATGCCAATTGCCATATCACACATGGCACCTTCCTGTAGAAGTTATATCTTTTAATCTCATGTAGAGTGTACCTGCAGTGACAGCATCTACCAGGAAAGTTGTACTGAACAGAAATGAGAGAATATTGCTTTCTGAATCCATTTAAGACTCCAAAATATTTTGGATCAAATTTTTCATTGAAATTCCTTTACTATTCTTAATTTTTTGCAAGCAATTTTTCATATGTTTTATAGTCACTGCTTCCAAAACATAATGCAACCATGTTACTAATTATATTAAGAACCAGTAAAGCATTCCAAGTGGATAAAATGCTTCTAAAATCTTAGAAGACTGCGGCAACCACAGGCATTTTTATATTTTGTTTCTGAAATGAACGGACAATTCAGCTGACAGAAAAATCAAGGTACACCAAATCGGAATACACATATTCACCTGGAAATCTGAGAAGACCAAGAACACGTTTAGAACAGTTTGTACAGCCGAGACTGTCTCATGTTCATCAGAGTCAACAACAAACAGTGAGAGGGTCAGCTGGGGCTGAGCAGAGCTTAGACCGGGCACACCAGCAGGCAGCAGGCTTCTGCTTGCTCCTATTCTTAGAGCCAGCTGCTCTGAGCTACCTCACTTGCAGCCACCTAGATATTTTTGGAGTCTGGAATTTCCAGCCTTTATTTTCTGTGTTCAAGTACAACCTCCCAGACAAGCTCGCTCTACAATTTTAATTGGACCTGCTAGAAAAATGTAAAGATTTGAGCATTTGTTTCAAATTGGAAGGCAACCAAATTTTTGTAAGCTTCCTTAAAATGGAGTTGCTTTTTTTTCTACCCAGATTGAAATGCTGGATGACATGTTAAAGAGAAATATTGAATTGGCCCTCCTGAGCCTATTTTTTTATTCATTGGGGGCTTTTTCCCTTGTTCAACAAAAATGATTTCCATATTAGGACATTATATAAGTATATTTCATAAATGGATAAAATTGCTCTTTGCTTCACTCTCCTTGATATTTCTCTGTACAAAGATACAGGGAGTCAGCCAAGCAGGAGTTCGTATTCTGCAGCTGAATTACGTTACAACAACACAGATGGAACTTTAGATGTAAAGCCATATTTTTAGCCAAAGCACAGTTGAAGCGATGTCATCTGATGCAGTTAGAGACATATAGAGAGATGCTCGCAGTGATACACATTTCTCACTTTTAGTGAATGGCTGATACACAGCACCCTGTGTACCCTCTCTTTCAGAAGGGCAATAATTTAAAATACGCTTTTTTCCTTTTACAGGAAAGAATGGAGCATTCTATTCCCATATGTGGCCTGATACTTGTGCTTCATTTGGCTAACACTCAAGCTGTTCCTGCAGTTTTCCCTCTGGGAGTACCTGTGTGTGAAAACTGCTCTTTTTGTGGGCACTTGTGTAATTGCCCCAGGGTGAAACCTTTGGTCATTTCTCTCAGAGAAAGCAGATAGTCATTGAAAGAATTGTGAAATTCCACCTCCAGAGCACAGGTGTGAATTTCCATACATTTGCAACTGTCAGAGGGAATGCTCAATGTCTTCCTGGTAACATGATCATTTCCAACAGCAAAATCCCCTCATTTCAAGAAGGATCTGAGCTGGAATAAGAACCATTTACCTTTACCACAAAGTATTGCTGTGATGTTTCTCTGGTGTGAGAAGTTTCATTATTTCTGGCATTTTGCATATCTGATCTTAAAAATCAGAAAAAAAATCTTATTAAAATAGGAATTTGAAAGCACTGGAAGCATTTGGAATTTAAAAGAACAAAGAAAGGGAGAGGGTTTAGTGCAGTTCTCTGATATTCTCAGTTCTCTGTTCCCGAACTTTGATGTGCCGTACAGACACATCAGTGAGGTGCTGGACAAAATTTTCTGGAAGGATAAATATACACCCCTCCAACAATTTGATAAGGAATAGCTCATAAATATATATAAGGGCAGAAGCAGCCCCCTGTCAATATAGGTTGTTTAGATTAAGCAGCTGTTGGAAGCATCTCTTCAGCAAGTCCTTCCCTGTTAAAGAATATTACTGTTACAGCTCTGTAAAGAGCAAAGAAAAATCTAAAATGTCTATTCAGTGTTGGAGACCTTGGAGCCTCTTCTTGAAAAATGTTGGATTTTGTAGTGCTTTATATTGCAGATAAACAGAATGCAGATCTTGGCAGCAGGTTAGGGAGACTATTCCTAGTAAAAGAGACAAAGAGAGAATAAGACAAGGAAGGAGCATGGAAAGGAGCAGACTTCTTCCTAGAAAGCCTGTTGCTGTTAGTAAGGAAGGAAAAGATGCCATGGAATGGCCAAAGGACTGCTGCTTTTAAGCTTAAGGACAATAAGCAGCCACCACAAGCTAGTCAGTGTTTTCTGAGGCACTTCACCTTTAGAGATGAAAACACGTATTTTTTTCTCTGCAAAATTTTGTACTTCATAGTAAGAAGTCTCCAGTAGTATTTATAAACTGTTGCAGCAAAGAAAGTCAGAAACAGCTTTTTTGAAGGCTGTTTTACTTGCCTTCCTCCTCAGTGGGAAAAAAGAAATGGGCAGATAGCAGCCTCACGAGACCGGAGAGTGTGGGTGGATGGTCAGGGTACAGAATGTTGGATTACTCAGCAGTTTAGTTGGCTCTGATATGTACCCATGACTACATCTTGAGTCCTCCCCAGAAAAAGCATTTAATTCATCTCAGAAAAGCAAAAAAGTTAATTACTGAATAAATGATAGAGCCCCACCTACTGTTGTTTTATTGCATACGTTTCTAGATACACATACCCACTTAATGCAAATGTAATTTATTAGTGTATGCATGGGCGTTTCTATTCTGGGAACCCTAATTCTGGATTATAATCCCACTGTGGGTATGTTTTGCACACACAAAACTGTGCATCTTGCAGTTAAAATCTAGAAATGTAGGTGGATTTCTTTCCATCCCTTTTGTGAGTTAGGCCTCCTTGCTTCATAAGAGCATACACACAAACAGAAAGTTCCCCAGGGAAAGATTAAAATTTTTCGAAGGCTTTGCAAATCTTTTGGTCAGCAGCTGACAGAATGAGTGCTCATTTCGTTAACAACACTGGTATTGGGGTATTGGGGATCCCAGAGGTTCCATCACCCCTTACCATCCTTAGCACATTATCTGACATATTTTCCACCCAGACTCTCTCTGCTCATGTGTAAAGGAAGGAAAGTATCCCAGCAATGTGAACATCCCTTGAGGTGGCAAAAGTTTTGTTGTTCGAGTAGAGATGTCTAAATGCAATGTGCATGAAGGATAAGGGTTGCATTATGCTCGTTTTGAGGAAACTGAACTATAGGACACTGGGAGTGAGGGAAGTACCATCCAGACAATTAAATGTCTTGTCCAGACCACCAGCTCTCCAACACATTCCCTGCTCATAAATAATGCAGCACAGAAGTTGACTCCCAGCACACATATGGCTTTTAAAAAGGGCTGTTTCACCTGTCTCCTTGTCATTGCTGTGCTTTTACTTTAGTTTCAAGTCAACTGAAATTCCCATTACAAATTCTTAAAATAACTTTTCTGAAGTTCCATGTCCACAGTGGGAGACATATTTTGAAAACACCAAAATCCATTCTTGTAACCTGTAGCAATCATAAATTGGCATCACATTTTGCAGGTAACGTCTTGTTTTTCAAATGTTACCAGTTACTACAAGTTCACAGACTGGTGTGATTTTAAAATAGCAGAATTGTATCAAAACTACAAGGTAAAAAGACCTTGTGCAAGGGAAGTGAATTGAAATAAGTAATAAAATATGACAGCTGGAGAAAAGGACTGATTCATTTATCACATTGAGATTGGCAACAAACTTCAAAATCCTGTTGTTAGCTGGCAGCAATTGTTCTGTTCTGTCAGTTTAATAGGCAGTAAGCCAAAAAGGTGGAAGGAAACCCTCCATATTACACAACACTTATTTCCACAGTTTCATGACAGTGTTTTTGATATTAATTTTAAACAAAGCTCTCCAGAATATGGTCATCAGTATCTTAATAAAACTAAATATAGATTAATATTTAATTTTTTATTTGAGTGTTAGCTTCTTCAAATGAAGTGTACATATTTCTCTAACCTCATATTTTGCCCCTTATTTTTTCAACTGTAATATTTTCTGGCAGTAGCTGATACGGTTTTACTTACCCCCCTCAAAAATACTAAAGCATTTGAAACTGGCCAAATAAAGGACATGGTCATAAGTATTGATTGCTTCTTGTTTAAGTTATACAACATTTTTTATTACAGGACACTGAAATCATTAATATTCTCATATTAATAGTCTTATAACAGATATTTAAACACTTCTCAATATGAATGTTTATAAAATATAGTGTATAAAATATAGTAAACATTGATAACTCAAATGAGAGAGGACACCTTGTTCTTTGTACTACAAAACACTCTAATCTCAAAATATATCTTTTTTTCAAACTAAAAACATATTTAAGAAGAGACAAGTTGTTTCTGGAGTATTTGGAGCATATCCTTGAACAGCATGACATTATGCACACACTAAACGTCTAACATTTCTAAGTTCTGTAGAAGTACATTTTTTTAAGGATGAGCCTCACAATGCATTTAAAGTTTGCTCAATGCTAGGACAAGAGTGCATTAAACAATCTATTTTCCCCCTCAGGGACAAAGGTAAGGCTGCAAGGATGTGGCAGCAAAAAATGTTTTGCTAAGTACAAATGCTAAAATTCAATGGCAAAAGAGCCAGGCACCTAAAATGGTTACAAACAACTTTGGCAAGTTAATATCAATACAGTTTATTTTTGTCTATAACAACAGGACGCCAAACCTTATCATCTATGGAGTTTCTGTAGCACTGGCTAAAAGAATTTATGACACATAGTTCTTATTATTAAATTGCTAAAATAAGTTCCTCAAGGAAAAAAACTCCTAATTCTAAATCTGATACTTAATGCAATAATTTGCTAAATAATTGGAAATTTAGACTACTGAAAAACTCAGTATTAAAACTTATCTCTGCTTTCTAGATCTGCTTTTAAAACACAACCCCTCCTCTGAATATAAAGGCTCTAAATTTTACCATCTCACCTGGGTTCCTACTCTGTCTTGTTCTGTAAAAGGACAGGGCTTCCTGAGAGGGATTGTGTCTAGAAGGTAGGAAATAAAGCACTGTTTGGAGTCAGGATGAGCAGGAGATGGGCATGTCTTAGGCACTTTCTGACAAAGTAAATGTGAAATGTAGACATGTGAGTACACCTGCTGCTAGTTTTGCACAAGGCTCCCCATTCTGTCCTTACAGATTGAGTACCCTCCAAACAGATATCCAAGTCTGGTGAACTATAACTATTTTATAAACTTCTGTATTGCTAAGTGCACCATCCACAGAATCCTCATTGCCAGTTAGGACCTTGTGTGAGTATCAATTTTCATATCACATGGGAATGTGAAGAATGAAATTCTCTCTAGACAGATCAAATGACCGGGATTAAATTTGAAGGGCCAGACATTTGGAATAACTGTTGACTTTTCAAAATTTGGCAGCTTTACACCACTTGAGAGTCTGGCCTAAGGTATATATTAATCTGTTTGAAGTATTTCAAGCATTCTAATTGTATCGTCTAATAGCAGATTTGAAAATGCATTGCAGACCTAAAAGTATGTTTAATGCTATGTGTACTTTTTTCCTCATATAACAGACAGAAGGAGAAAAGAATTTAGGAATCTCAGAATTACTGAAACTCATATTCCAACCCTGATACTACCTTACGGATATCAGGAAGAGGGAAGCTTTCCAATAATACTCACAGGGACTTCAACTTCAGGCACAGAAAAGTAGTTTTGACTATCACACATTCAGAGCAGTCAAATAATTTATCACAGTAAAGTGTGAACTGAAATTGGAGACTACAGATAAAAGGCACACAGGTTGGAGAGGCATAAATGTTTACAGTTTATTTACAATGAAATTTTTTTTAGAAAGTTAAAGCTAACATACCTATATCAATCAGGTCCAGTTCTCTCTCTCATGCTTAAGATTTTGCTGCCATCTTAAAGTAGAATTGAGTCCTAAGGGAAAAGCAACTTTAATGGTGTCTGAATTTTAAATAAAGCAACATAAGAGAATATCAGCACAGCTCAATGCTGCAGACTGTGGGAACAGATTTGTGGTTGTAGTTTTGTCTGCATCTTTATTTTCCCAGTACATCAGTGGCATCAGTGCAGGAGATTTCAGACTGACTTCACAAGCCTACATATTTTCCAAGTCCAGGAAGGAAGGTTGCAAACTCCTTGAGAGGAGTGAGAGCAACTTAAACCTCCAGAAAAACTGGAAAAAATTTTGCCTCATCTCACCTCTGTCAGCAGGGTTGCTGTGTGCCAAAAAGAAAAAAAAAATGGGGAGGGCTTGATATTGATTGTTGTTATCACTTAATTAGAGTTTCTTCCCCCTCTTCAAAAAATAAAATTATTATGGACATAATTATGTCTACTGTGCTTCTGCTTTACTGAGATCTCTAGGACTGTCCGAGTACAATTCAGTTTGAGACCTAACTTCCTGTCTAGCTCTGGATGATGGACTTTCCCTGATTTAATGTCATCTAGCTCAACCTGATATTTAATTGCATTTGCACAAATTAAAAGTCTAATAAGAACCATCACCTGTTCTCAGTGCATATTCTTCTTTCGTCTTGTATCTCATGTAGCAAATAGTCCAATTATATTGGATCCATTAGTTGTTCTCAGATCTATCTGTCTACAGTTTTCGTCAACAAAAACATCAGACACATTGCTGAAAAGTGTTTGGCTGTCAAGTTATTTCTCTCCACTAGCACAGACTTGACCATCACATGCCTGAGAAATAAATGGCTGACTCAAGTGAATGGGTAATGGCTGGAATAAAACTGACTTCATGAAGCCTTCAGCTACTGCGCACTTTCAGCCAGGACTGCTACAGATTTGCAAATTTGTAAGTATCTGAAAACACGGATCTTAAAACTATCTTTTAATGAATCCAACCTTTTTTATAGCAACAGACATATTAACCTTGATGTTCTTGTCTCTAATTTAACAAATTATATATGGTTTAGCAGAGTTCAGTTTCACATTCTCTGTGGAACTATAATGTTTTAATTAGGTGAACTCCTACGAAAGAACTGAATATACTCTGTGTCTTAAATTTATATATATAAAAAATGTTCAGATTGCTAAATTTGATATGAAAATGCTATTATAAATTCAGGATGATTATTAAATCAACGCAGTCCTTCTCAACTTAGCAGTTGGTATTCTGTCAAAGCATTAAAATTTTTATTTCACTGATGCTATTTTTGAAAATTATGTATTTTCCATATTCTTTTTTTTTGTGGTATATCTGTTGCAGCTTCCCAACGTTAACATTGCCATTCCTCTCTTTGTGCTTAGAAATTTAATATTCTATAATCTCCTTTGCACTACTAATATAGTAGGCACTCATTCCTACCTGTAGCACAATTATGTTTTTAGAAAATCTAATACAAAAGGGAAAAAATGGAATAATATAAGGATTTGGATTTTCTTACTTTATGTTGAAAAAGTACAATTTAGTCTTCCACTTTTTCTGCTGAAAACACATAAATTATCTTTGGTTATTTTCCTCAACACAATTTTTCACAATGATTTCTAAGCAGTCACTGAAAAACAAGTCTTTGCAACATTCCAGTATTAGAAAAAAAAACCCCAAAAGCAAGAAATATAGAACCCTTCAAACCATCAATAAAGCTCTAATCATGAAATTAACACCTTTCAATACATCTCAGAAAATAATTCTGTGCATAAATGCAAATACTAGGCTTCTGCACAAAGAGATTTCCATTTGGCTTCCATTCCCAAAATATGAATATAGCACAGATTTGTCTTCCAAGACAGAAATATGAATGTTTTGGACAAAATAAAAAGTGTATGGTCATTGCAAGTGTCAATAAATAAGCTGAAATGCTGTTTGAGAAATACTCTTTCTTAGTATAAGTTTTTCATTGATAAAGGACATGGATTTTTTCATTTGAAAATGTTCAAATTTTGACAGAAGGGTGTAAGAACATTTATCTTTGTGATGTTGCAGCTCTGTAAGGAATAGAAGATGCATGGAAAAGCCCAAGGTGTCAACCACGATGGGCAAAAGTAATACTTGTCTTACCTCCTTTTTTCTTACGAAAATGCATAGCACTGTGTAGTGAGCATAAAATCTCACTGAATTTAATTAAAAGTACTGTCTTTTTTCCTACTTCAATACTGCCTTATTATTTTTGTTTAGTTTTAAGAAAAAACAAGTTTGAAATAAGATGAAATCAGTGCTGTAATTCTGCATAACATGATGTGATTCAATACTACTGGGACAGACCTCAAACTAGAAAAAATAAGTCCAATTCTATCCAAGTAAATGTGAATTTTAAGAATTAAGACTGAATCAACTGATTTCAATAGTTTAACAGCTCTCTCAGTGTTACTTAAGCAGCATGATATCAGGGAATAAATCAATTCAGATTTCATAGAAAGTGTTTCCATAATAAGAGAAGGAATAGGAGGTGGAAAACCCCTCCCTTTTTGCTCACACAGCTCACTGTTTCGGAGACGTGATATGAATGCTGCAAATATGAAAGGCCTAGCTTTGGCTCATAGTGGTTCTCTCCATTATAAGGAAAGAGAGGGAAAAAAACTGAAAGGAAGGGCATATGAGGCTTGATAAAAAAACTACCTGAGCTCGACATAAAACCTGGTCCCACTGACATTAACCAAAGTGGGTGGCAGAATTTGCATTTATCGTCAAGTAATTAAAAACCCCCAACCTACAAACAAACCCAAAGCTAACGAGTGCGCAGTTAACTTCTGCCTGTCAGATCCAGCCACTGCTGGCTGTTCAATTACTGAGCACCAAAGGTGTTCTTTCCCCACCTGCAAGCACAGACACCACTGGTCCAGCTGTGGCCTTTTGTGACACACAGCCTGGCGTCAAGGCAAGGTTTATTGTGTTTTCCCCACACCTTGCAGAGGCTGCTGGCCGTAGCATCAGGAAGGCTGCAGTATGCAGAGGAGAAAATGGGGACTATTCAGAGGTTTAAAAGGAGTTTAATCCCTTTTTCAGTCAAAATACTAAAAACTCATCCTTTCACAAAGGCAAAAAGTGAATTTAGAGCAAGAAAATTCATCTCTGCCTGTATTCTCTTGTCCTGCTAGGAAAATAACTGAGGTGTCTGTAATGACAAGCTCTGCATTCAAAATGCTACTTGTGGAAAACAATTCATTATCTTCCCAGAAATCCTGGTCAAGTATCTATTCTAAGAGAGAGCCTGATTAAGCCACGGACAGTAGGAGATGGATATGCTCCAGAAAGGTGGGCACAAGTTTCAGCAACAAAAAGCAGCAAATAAATGGGAGAAGTATGAAGTGAGGAGGGAATACAGGGATGGTAGAGAGGAGCTCATATTTTTGCTTGCAGGAGAGCAGAGTGGGAATTCAATCACCAGGAAAGAAGGGAATCTTAATAAAAGAATGCCTCTATCAGGAAAACATGTGTCATTTCACCAGTCTCAACTTCATTCTGCAGTGGTTACCCATTTCTTTATAACAATACCATCAAGATTTGTGTATTTTCTGAGAGCAAGTATCCTTCTTTCCTTCCCCCAAAACAATGAATTTGCAAAAGATTTTTCGTGCAAATCAAGCCTTTTTTTCCTCCCTTGTTTCAGGAACTATTTTTTTTTTTCTGAATAAACTCTACTGAAGGCAATAGAAAACAATAAATTGAATACATCAGTTTTCTTGTAAGCACAGGGGTTTTTTGCCAGAGTGCTTTTAAAGCTGGAAAATCCAGAACATGGAATATGGGAGTATTTTAGTCCACAAATCAATCCATCATGCTGGCCTACTTTTAGGCAAACGTGTGTGAAGAAAAGAGAAAAGAACATGAAAGGGAGGTAAAAGCAGCAGAGTGTAATAGCTTGTAGTGTGTGAATAGTCCAGCCACTGAACTTTGTAGGCCCACACAAAAAAGAAAAAGGTGAGCTTGTAGGAAAATGTTTCATTTATATTCCTGATAATGAATCACACTGGTTTACCATACACAGCTGCAGATTGCCCTTCCACTTTGAGCAACAACATAAAATGATTTTAGAAAAGGTGAATGGAAAATTCCTCTTCTGTAAATAGATTTCACAGGTGAAATAACATAAAAAAAGATAGATTTCCCATGAAGAGCAACATACTGCAGCTTCAACTGTCTAGTCTCTGCAGGATCCCAGCAGTGGCACACAGAGAAAATCCCTAACAGCAATTTTTATTCGCCTTTCACCCCCTACCAGCTCAAATAACACCTGCTAAATTTATTTGCACATTCTGCTATAGGAAATTTTTTAAAAAATGCTGCCTGGAATGATGATTTTTAAATGTCTTTTGGAATGCAATATCCTTTGTGATAGAACAAAGTCAAATACCCTTTCAAGGAAGTCACCATGTTCAAGATTAGGACAGTGGTCCCATTCTTCATGGCAAGTGATATAAGAGCATCTCCTCACATCAGCTTGTATTTGTGTCATCCACAGGTATATTAATTGTTTTGTGAATCTTCTCTATTTCCCCATGAGCCTCAGGATCCCATCCCAACTGTCCTTCCTTTCCACTTGGTTCCACCAGCATGTTCTTCTTCTTTAACCATAGCACCTCTAACTTGCTCATTTCCTCAGTCTGTGAAAGCTGCTCATATTGTTCCAAGGTACAGGAATAAAAGAAGGGGAAAAACCAGCAATCCCTCCAAATCCAGAGACCCTGTATCTATGAAAGAGTGTGGGAAAAGCAAAGGGAGAAGTAGATGAGAGATTGACCTTCATGAATGTGAAGGGGATTCTCAGCGCATTGACTTTCCTTGTCATTACCGAATTGTCCTTTGCCCTTTCTCCTTGTCATGCCACATCCTCCCTGGCCTACCTTGTATCGGAAGCTTCCCAGTGGGATGACTTGGATCACTGACCAAAAAAACAAGTATCAATGGAATTAAATTAACTACCAGAGACAGATTTTTGGCAAGAGGTGAAGTTGGGTAACTGTTACTCATCACAATTAGAGAATCTAAAATTACCACATTAGTAATCAGCCAACTGCTTATTTGTCACTCTATCCCCAAAATTACACATCTGACACACATGGTGCCATTTCAGGAAATGACATCAAAATCATGTAGGCCTTCTTATATAATTCTAATTCTTAGCAGAGTGGAGCCTCTGCCCCAGTAATTACTTGAGTGCCCTATATTCCTAAGTACCCACCTTTCTATAAGCATATATTCAGCCCGGATTTATAAAATTTATACCATCATTTAAAATGTTGTAGATACACAGTGGTTTTCAATACCACAACATGGCAGTTAAAGGAGATTGCCTGAGAGTTTACGTGGTTTATTTACATTTACTTGCAAATTAATTCTGATTTTCTGCACTCCTGATACAAGAGTAGGAAAGTAGGACAAATCCTTATGACAAGAAAAATGCTAATCTTGAGGGGAGAAATACAAAATTAAAGAAAACCTGACAGGCCTTTGAATCAGCATCCTTCCACTCTTGCTGCCATATATTAAAAGTTGGGCAATTGCTTGCAAGGTAGCCTTGTTTCCTGCAGCTTTTTCAAGTGTGAGCAACTAAGGTACTATAAACAGAAAATCTGTTTGGGGCTGATGGACTTGTGGTTCCTTGTGGTATGTGCTGAGATACATCTTAGAAATGAAACTTCAGTTTCAGCAGATCTGGAAATTCTGGATCCAAGCCCACTGATAAATCTCTCCGTTTATAACGCAGCTAAGTAGATTATGTCTGTCTTTTATACCTGCCAAGAAATGCTGGTCTCATACACCACAGAACAATCCATTCACGTCTCCACAGACACCCTAAGAACTTGATTAGTGTTCATATAGACATGAAAAAGCACTGGTAATCATACACCAGCTAATACAGCTCACACAGAGACACTCCATGAAATCAGCTCCTTCATTTATATAATAATTTTTCCCCCCCAAAAACCAGAGAGACTTTAATATCTCAAATAAAATAAAGATGTCTTTTGTGATGGAACAAAGGAAATAGGTTGATTGACTACACAGAAGTGGCAACAAGGGCTCAAAATGATCAGTTGAGTCAACAATAGATAAACAAAGAACAAGTAATCAACTGCAACCAAAGTTCATTGCAGAACAAACAAACAAACAAACACACCATACCTTCCACAATGTGTGTTTAATTATATGAATCTTTAAAATCCTGATGGAAAATTCCATTTAGCTCCTAAAATACGTATGAATTATCCTTAATAAATATTTTTTCAGAGTTTAAATATAGTGCTCTTATATGAAAAAAGATTTTTTACCTCTCTTGCAAAGATACAATAGAAAGCAGAAAAAACATCCTGAATCTAGGAAATATGTATTAAAATTATTGTAGCTGATGAATAACTTCAGGTGTTTTGGATGAGTACTTATTTTCTGTAATAATTATGCTCTGACAGGAGGGAGGACATGTAGTATCAGCATTGTGATATTCTTTTGTTGCTTGGAAAGCCAAACCCCACACACTTCGTATTATATTTAATTACGGTATAGTAATATCTATATTTATATCCTCTTTAGCTAATTTGGTAGCTGAACAGTCAGTATTTTGTATCAGTATTTTGTACCCTTCTGATTCTTTGTCACATGCTACTTCCATATCCATATGCTCTAGGACCGTGCTGATGGAAACCTCATCAGGAACTGGATTCTGGATGAAGAGAACCCTGTCTATTCAGTGAGATAAACAAATCAGTGAGGTTGCTTCCTTGAATATCTGATAAAAACCTGGGTCATTGACTGTAGAAGCAGGGACTGTATTGTTCCTTGTAGGACAGATACTCCAGATCCAGCAATACTGATAAAGAAAAGCTACAGAGAAAGGCAAGTATGGGACCTCTTGTCATTTACCCTGCTTAACTGTTGTTTTAGTTTTCTTTAGCCTGTTTGGGACAGCTAAAACTCTCTCCAAGACAATACCCTGGGCAAGCTTTGATGGATACCTGAGTATTTTTATTCAACATTATTTCTGCTTCCTGTGTGAAATCATCCTGGTGCAAGGCCTGCATCTGTGGCTGCAGTCTGCACTCGTGGTTTGGGAGTGAGTCAGTTTGCACAGTCTGCCTTGGAGCCAGGGCTCACTTTCCAACCATTTTTTATTTAACGTTAACGATTAAAGCATGCGCCTGGAACACTTAAAAAACCTCAAAATAAACAGCAAGAATCAAAGCCCCAAGTATTCCCTGACAATAGCCAGTCTAAGTCCTAGCAGATTTTGAAGTCAGTGTGTCTCAGAGATGTTCACACCCTTTGCATACCATTTGTATTGGTAGGTCTTAATCTGTTCTGAATTGGGCATTTTACCGAGTATCTCCAAACTGTTAATGTTTCAGGACTGCTGACTCATTGTTTCCTTTGTCTGTTAAACTAAGCCCCAGTCTCATAAATTGCTTAAAATATTAAAACCCCCAACATTAGAAATTATGCAATATAACCTTGTAGCACTTCTGACCCTAAAATTGTCTCTCAGTTACAGGAAATGAAAATTAAAGAGAAAGCTTTCAGGAGAATTCTAGGAAGGGCACGGATAGGCTGCAGCTTTTTTGAATGAATGCACCTGGGGTATATACCCACACGACTGATCAAAGTTCAGTGAGGCTTTTCGTGCCTTTTCATTTTCCTGTCTATCTCTTCCCTAATCCTTTTTAACTTTTCTGGACATTGATCCACAGATGAAAATGTTGAAGCTGAACAAAAACTCAGTTTTGATAAGGGGAAGCACAACAGACTGAGCTGCTTTGTTAGGAGCAAGAGAGGATTACAAGGGATTATGTTGTGCTGTTCTTTCCCCCCAAAACTGCAGGGCCTGTGCTCCAGTGTGAGCCCAATAGAGAAATGAGAGAGTTGAGGCATGCAATTTGATTTCAAACATTGTCAGGAAACTATCTTGGAGGGAATGGGATATGAAAGTGGGGGACTTATGTAATGCTTCCTTCTGCCTTGCTCCAACCACTGCAGACATTAATTTTGCTTCTTTGCATCTTTGATATGAATTAAAAACAAACAAACAAACAAACTTCCTTCCATTTCTGAAAACAAGCAAGTGCCTCTCAGTTGGATTTTACTTGTCCATCTGTCCATAATTATATGGCTATCAGCAATATTTATATTTATGAAGCTCTAGCGCACCAAAAGGCACAACACAGAACACATCAAAGGCACTCAGTAGAGTGGAAATAAACAAACATGTTCAGACTAAAACACTGTATGCTGTTCGCTTGGAGCATTTCTTTCAATCTGCAGCATAGTATTCCTCAGAATCTTCCTGAAAATTTTTGTCTGAATTGAAAGAGTTACACAACTTCTCCTACATACCATTATAGCTGGATTCTATAAACAAATGTAGGTGGCAGTTTTGAAATTGTTCTAAAATCTCAAATAGATATAACCAGTTTTAGGGGTTTTTTCCTGCTTCTTGGAAAGAGTAGGAAAAAAGAACTGTGCTGGCTTTATGCTGCTCCATAAAGCAGGAGAGAAGCAGCCTGCAATAGCCAGCCCCACAGAAAACTATCAGGGTAAGTGTGT
>WEIT01027187.1:0-11000 GCA_013389985.1 Dryoscopus gambensis
CATTCCATCACTTAAACACCTTCCTCTTTTGGCAAAACATGAGACGTGGCCTTGCTATCTCTGACAAGATGAACTGAATATATGAATTGCTGCAGTTAATAATTTAGGATGGATTTTTTTTGCCCTACATATGATTGTTATTCAGTCTCTGTAAAGCTGAAACCTCTTTTTACACTCATCTACTTCAACTGTGTACTTGGATTCAAAAAATAAATCTATCAAACCACTATATAATGGATATTAACAAATATATTATTTGCAATGAGAAGGAAACCTCCTTCAGATAGATATGTAAAATATTCCAAGGAAAATAAAACAAGCTTCTCCCTTGGTTTGGAGTGCATACTGTTATTTTTGAGATTTTGTTTTTCAAGATGGGAATTTTCTCACCCTGAAAATATGTGAAGTGTTCTAGCTAATATTCCCCTTTTTACTTGAGTGGATACAGTAGAAGTACTTCCAAACAATTCTGTTTAAAATGGCAGTATAATTTCACAAGAATTGAAGACCATTGAAGATTCAGAGAGTAGCAACTCAATCAGGGCTTGCATACATGCCACAGTCACCATGTTGCTTTTAAAATCACCAAGTGGTGATGCAGGTAGTGTTTTCTCTTAGTGACAGGAAAATTTAATTTATTGTTGAGGCATATGCACTCATTTTTTTTCCAGGCCATTTACACATTAGATACAGAGCTGCAGTCAGAGGGACATGATATGGTCTGCCCTTCTAGCAATTAGCACACTCCATCAGCACATCCTTATGTTTCTGAGATACCAGCCAAGCAGAGCAATGATGCTGCCTTCAGATTTTCTGAACCATGAACTCAATTGAGGAATATACTGAAAGGATATAAAGAACAGTTGAGGATAAAGAATGTTGGCAAGAGATTGAAAAAGGAGTCATGGATAATGGCAGTACATCAGACAGAGGTCTATTTATGTCATCTGAGAACTATAGCAAAATGGTTAGTTAAAAAAGCCCATAAATAAAACAGGAAATTAATGGACCAAAGCTTATATGTTCTAAATTAGGCCTAACTTTTGGATGAATACTGTGAAGAGGATTAGTTCCTTTTTTTCTTTTCTTTTTTAAAAAGTGAGCTCAGGAGTAATGTGGGAAATGATTATGTTTCACTTGAAATATGATTCTTTCTGCTTTTCTGTCTCCATTCTCTATCTCTGTAAGGTTTTTGACTGATAGTGAGACCAGTACATCTGTACAACATCAATTTGATGAGGTAAAATTGTCCATCCAGATCTGTCCACTTTGAAATTATACCTCATCCATAAACACTGCCAAAACCCAGCTATAATGATGCCAAATCCTTGTCAGAAGCTTACTTAGTCTAACACAGGCCTATGCATTAGTATGGACCAGTGTACACTTTCTCATCGCTCAGCTGTGTGTACCGTAAACTCTTAAATTGCTTGTTTTGCTGATAGCTGCAGCTGTGGGAAATACTTCTTGCTGATATATGGGATTTTAGAGGATTTTATTAGCTTGCTGAAATGAAACTTTAGTTGATATGAACAGCTTTGAAAACAGGGCCTGGAATTAGAAGGACTTAGTGTCTTGCCCAATACATGTATCCTAACCAGGCTGCTTGTCTGGTGATTCATAGCAAGATCAGGAGGGTGAATGTGTAGGTAGGGTGATGGCAACACTGGAGTGATGGCAGTCCCCTTAAGAGGAGAGTAAGAAAATTGTCCAAGATCCCATCTCTCACATTAAAGAACAAAGTGTCTGGCTTGTGGCCTGTTTGATTTGGGCAGGATGAGGAGTGGCTATTTTGGTCACTGACGTGAGATATGAAAGTTCTTGTAGCTTGTTATGTTCTGCTGTAGTTGTAGACAAGTCACGGTCACTAGCAAAGACTTCTGAAGTCCTTTTGCTTGTATTCTATAATCCCCCTGGTTCCTTAAAACAAAACTTTTGCTGCAATGGAAAGGATTGTCTCAGACTGCCCAGCAATGTGCTCAGACTTGAGAAGGCAGTCAGGATCCAGACCAAAAGCTGGTGCTAGCAGACTTGTCAACCCAAAGTATCTTCTTCACTGAATGTTTTCCTCTCTTGGATCTGAGAACTTTCAGAAAGTGCTGTAATTTTTCCAGCTTTTTTTTTCTGTTTTCTTAAAATTTGTGTCAAAACCAGGAACATCCCCAACAGTTTGTTACAGATGACTCCAAATGTTATCAGGTCTAATTTTCTTTATGATGAAGCATGCTTTTGACAGAGTAAGACTCAAACTGAATTTATTATTTAAAAGAAGAAAAATCATTTAATTTTAATATATTAATCTTTTATTTCTTTTTTTCTTGAGCTATATTCTTTCAATTTTTGTCATAGATTTTCAATTTTGCAATCAAAGGCACAACATGTAGTTAACTTTGGTATAAATTACAAATTCATGTTATTATGTTGGAATTTCTGTGCCTAATAGTTTCATTGAAATTAATGAAATTTATCATCACTAAAAATATTTAAAACATTATCTATGTGAAGATATTCTGTGATACTTACTGTACAGCTCAAATTCTATCACATTTGATACAGAAATGTACCTTAGAAAGTGCATTTTTCTAATTTATAGAAAAAAGAGAATATATTTATCTCAAGGGAAGCTAATTCAGTGCAGGAGCAGAGGCACTGATTTACTGACAAGACTGGGTACTAAACTGATACACCCCTGAACGACCACTGCAAACATCTGTGAGGCTGCCAATCACAGCCACATGTGTTAGATCACAGAGAGGGCGACCAGTTGGCACTGTCACACCAGGCAGTCTGTGTCAGTAGAGTTACTGAAGTATAATGTTAAAGATGTTCTGTCCTGTTGGCATTCAGCACCTGGCTATACAAGCAGAAAATTTTCTTATTCTGCAAGTATGTGCAAGCACAGTGGGATTTTTCTGTTACACAGAGGCATCTGACTCATAAACCATTTTGTTCCTATAAGTGATAACAAAAAGCAGTAGGAAGGATGGCTTAGGTTTTGTCCACTATCTGGAAGTGCTCCTAGCTGATTAACCTGCTGTGAATTCCAGCCACTGCTGTTTGGGTATCCCTTTGTGTTGTCACAAAGATTGACAGGGAAAGCACTACATGAATGCCTCAGTGCTCATCTCCTCTCCAAGGCTGGAGACCTTTGAGAGACACAGAGCACTCAGACCATGGCAGTGTCCCCAGGGCCTCCTGTGTGCACGTGGTCTCTTCTTGGTGAGTAGCAGAGAAAGGAGACAGAGTACTGGTTCTTTTCTGTCCTGTGAACCAGATAATCCTTGTCTCAAGGGAAAGTGTGACATTACAGAGATTGGAAACATTGTGAAAATCACAGCATGGTTTCCATGCAGAGAAGCACAAAGAAGCTGCAGAATGACATCCAGATGGGTTATCCTGATCTAGTTTTATGCTTTAAACTGTTCATACCTCTGAGAGATAAATTTGAGTAATTCACTAAACATTATACTAACCAACTTAATGGTGCTGAATTATATACAGGGATTTCTAAACACATAAAAATCTCACTCTCCCACCCCCTCACTGTGCTTTCACATCAATGGACTCTGTTGGTTAGCACCTGCTAGAATTCTCTTGCATGAGAGGAATCTTTTGAAAAGTAATATAAAACCAGGGAATAAAATAGAGAGTGTCTATGGACTGAGAACAGTCCTATTGACCAGGACTCACATGGTTTTGTAATAAAAAGGAACAGTTTGGAATCATTGAGAGGCTATTTGATAATTTTAAATATATGACTGAAGAGGTATTGTTCACTGGTTAGATGGATAAACAAAATAAGGGTAGAGGTCTAAAAGGCTGTTAATTTGAGTGCATAGAAATCATCCCCACTGAAGAAAGACATGAGAAAATTACTCAGAGTGCAGGGAGATTCTTGTTGGTAGACCCAAGGGGCTGTCTAATCATCACAGAAAATTCTGAAAGTTCTGGGCTGAAGTGCCTTGGCTTTTTGGAAATATCTAGAAATCATGAGATTTAATGAAGGTCTAACATAGTTTTGGTAAATATTCATTAAAAAACAATAAGTCACAATGAAAGACCTTATTTTTGGTGTATGATGTAAATGAACTTGTGAGGTCACTACAGATTTTTCTTTTGTAAAAGATCCACAAGGATAAAGCCCAAAAAGCTGACATATTATTGACTTGAAAGGAAAGCCATCACAGAGAAAAGGATCTTGGAAAGTCCCTAGAGAGTCCTGAACTTCCTGCCCCTTTTCCGTGTAAAGAAACAAATAGAAAAGAACAAAACTGAGTACAACAAAACCATGTTTTATTCTAAATGAATTATGGAGGAGGTGGGTAAGATATATTAAAAACAATAGTATACTCTGTAGTACTTGCAAAGATACTGCCAGGAAACCATCCAGAAAAGCATTTTTGAAACCTCAGAAATACTCTTTGAAGGGCTATGATAACATTCATGAAGATACAGAGGCTCCTGGCTTTTTAACTCATTATACCTGCGTATCTTAGCCTGTAAATTACTACTTGCAATAAATTGAAATAATAATTGATGGTTGGTCCTAAACTATCTGGACCAAAAAAAAGAACTGGAGGTTGAGATAGAAGAGTAACAGTAAATAATAAGGCAGAAGATAAATAAAGATTGATGAAGAACATTGCAAGAATAATGGATAATAAGGACAGTTTGATGCATATAAATATAAAAGATTGATCAGTCAGATGAATTTCTGTCACACTAAACCATAGAATGATTTGAGTTAGATGGGATCTTAAAGATCATCTATCTCTAGCCTCCTTGCCACAGTCAGGAACAGCTTCCGCTAGACCAAGTTGATCAGAATTCCATCCAGCCTGGCTTTGAACACTGCCAGGGATGAGACACTCACAAGTTCTCTGGAAAACCTGTGCCAGTGCCTCACAGTCCTTACAGTAAAGAATTTCTTCCTAATAGCTAATCTAAACCTACTCTCCTTCTGTTTAAAGCCATTCTCCCTTGTCCTACCTTTGCATGCCCTTGCAAAAAGTCCCAATCCAGCCTTCCTGTAGGGGCCCTTTAGGTACTGGAGACTGCTGTGAGGTCAACCTGAAGCCTTCTCCAGGCTGAGCAACCCCAGCTCTCTCAGTCTGTCTCCATAGCAGAGGTACTTCATCCCTCTGATTATCTTTGTGGTCTCCTTTGGACTCACTTCAGCAGCTCCATATCCTTCCTGTGCTGGGGACCCCAGAGCTGGATGCAGCACTGCAGGTGGGGTCTCAGGAGGAAAAGGCAGAGGGGCAGAATCCCCTCCCTCACCTGCTGCACACGGTTCTTTGGATGCAGCCCAGGACCCTGGTGGTTTTCTGGGCTGTGAACACTCATGGTGAGCTTTTCATCAATGAACACCCCAAAGTCCTTCTCCTTAGGGCTGCACTCAATCCATTCTCAGAGCAGATAAAATATGGAATGCAAAAAACTCAGACAAAGTAACTGCTTGTTCCATTCTGCTGAATGAAGAGAAATTCCAAAGAGAAAATAAAAGAAAATTACTGTATCTACAGACTAGTAATGGATCGGAATGTTTATTATACCATCCTTGATATTTCGTTAAGTAGAAAGAGTACTGAAAATAAGAATAATCAAATCCTGCCATTGCCATATTTAAAGTCCTGTATTCCTACCTAAGTAGAAGTGAAGGGACAGAGAAACTGAGGATGCAAAAATGAGTTGTGTCAATTATAGAAGAAAAATATACAAAGGCATGTGAATGTGTCCCAGACCTTTAAGCATGAGCATATCCCAGACAAAAACAGACAGCTTGCAAAGCCTGCAATTTACCAGTATGTTGGTATGGAGAAATCATCAGAGAAAATACAATGGTACTGACATCAGAAGTCTTATCTGATGAGAAAAAGCTGGGCAAGCTGGGACAGGAACCTAGGAGCTGCCATAGCAAATTAAATCAGTAATTCATTTGTTCTGTTATCCTGTCTTTGACAAGCAGCAGCTATCAGTGCTTCAGAGAACAGAGAAAAATATTAAAATATATACAATTCTGCAGTGACCATCTCATTAGACATGTTTTTTTCTCTTTATCTGTTGATTGGAGGTTGGCTTGTCATGGCAAGATTTAATCTTATTTCTGCTTTCAAGGAAACACTTTAAATGTGATAGCAAATGCTGAATTTTAATCATGTCTATATTTTACTTACAGTTTTGTACAAAAATGCCTGTGAAAATAAAAAAAGCTGCAGAGCTGGAAGGAAGAGATTGTACCCCAGGCATCAAAGTATTTTATTATGCTTTCAAGGCTGGCTGAGAAGCTGTGGTAACAAGGTAAGTCCTGTTCTTCAGCATGTTGATTTAAACGTGGAAGTTCTATGTTGGAACAGAAATATCCACAGTTTAATTAAAGCCATGTAAAATAAACAAATCCTCATCTTTGACACTTGGTCTCTGAAAAACACTCAATTTCACAAGAGGAGTTCTAAAAAACCACCCCAAACGTTTAAATGAGTCTTAAGAATTTGCCGTGATGATTGCCAGACTTAGAACATTGACTTTTTGCACAGACACCCTGCCTTCAAATCCCTCACTGGTTTGTTTGTTCCGGTCCTTAAAGATTTTACCCTTACTTAATTCCCCCAAAGCTATAAGCAAGTATTTTTAAGCTCTGCTGACTCTTTCCAAGATGTCACTCATTTGAAATTCACTTTTTTGCCCTCCTCCTCTCCCACCCCATAGGTAAGATGGTGGTTTTATATTTGTCATGTTCTCAGCCAGACAAACAGAACACACAATTTTTTTTCCCAGCCCCATATGCCTTGACAGCACAGGGTGATCCAGAGATCCCAAGGGAGTCCTGATGGAACTGCTGGTGGCATCTGTGTGCCAGGGTCAGCTTGCCCAGTTGCCTGCCCTGAGGTGAAGGGTTAAGTAGCCTTAGGGCAGCACTTCAGTAAAGTAGCCTTATTTATTCCAGACCTGTGTAGAATCTGTATATTGTCCTTGTCTGGCCTGAGGAGCCATCCTTGTGGTGGTTCAGGAAAAAATGGGGCTGAAACACTGAAACTGAGATAAGAAACAAACCGGTATATTCTGGCACACGATAGCATTCTAAAGTGCAGACCCACTAACTGATATTCTCCTGTTGGTCTTGCCTTAAATGTACACATCCATTCTGCAGTAGATCTCAGTACATTAGACACAAATCCAAACATTATCCTGGTAGACGGTGGGAACATCTAGGAGTTAGTGAATCCTAGGGAAAATGACAAGGTAGCAAGGATTTTGTTTCTACATTACCTGAATGATGGTAGGGCCAAGTTGCTTTTTGTCGCCAAATGCAGGTGATTATTCTATGAAAAAGGCTTTTGCATCTGCTTTATAGGGAAGCCATAGTAGATGTAAGAGAATTTTGTAGAATAGATTTTATTATGTATTTTGGTTGTTGTAATGCTTGTTGTAATGTATTTGAAAGGCGATAGTGTGCCCCAGCCAAACCATCTTTAGGCGGAAAGAGCCTGAGGAACACAGACATGGGACCACTCGGGTGGTAGTGTCTTGCATGGATTTAGGATAGATTTATGTGTTGTGTGGATTTGGGATTCTGATGTAAAAATGCGTGTATCATGTTTGCTGTCTTGTCTGCAAAAAGCCCTACAGTAGGGGCACAGGAATGGGCTGTAAAAGCAGTCTTGATCCTGATGAGTCACAGCTGTGTTGAACCAGGTGTTTCTACTAAGGACCAGAGACCAGCTGACCCTCGGGGAGGGAANGAAGAGAAGAGAGAGGACTATGAGTAAGAAGGTATGCCAGCAGCTTGAGGAATGCCATCCTCTTATAGTCTTGGAAGAAGACCAGCTTGCTGACTTACAGAATTCCTTCACCAAAGGTGAGCTGGCCAGGGAAGAGCTGGGGACTGTGTGCATGAAGAAACTAGTGCCAGTGGATAAGTATGCTGCCCAGCAGACAGCAGGGGAAGAGACAAATAAGGCAGTTTTCACACCACCACCAATGGAACGGTCTGAAAATCAAGTGGACGTAACTTTTAGACCAGAGCCTCCTGCTGCAGAGCTGGAACAAGAGGTATTTGAAAGTGATATTGTGAGGATCCTGGTATCTATAGACAGCAAATAGCTGGCAATAGCTGGGTGACATTTGCAGGAGTGTTGGCACTTTAGCAGATGAGAAAAGGGCTTTAGAGCACCAAGTGGAAGAGAAAGTCCATGAAGTGAATGCTCCGCAGGTTACAGTAGTAAAGATGGAGCAGACGGCTTAATGGAAGTATTGGAAACTATCAGCAAGAGGCAAGAGACTTCCAAATCAAAAATGATCAACTGAAATATGAGCTTCAGAGTTTGCAGAGAATAATGCATGGACTGCAGGAGGAGAAAAGTCAGATATCAAAGGAGAAAAGCAAAACAAGTTCAGAGCTGAAAAAGGAATTTGTAGAAAAGCTAAGATACAATTGGAGAGGAAAGAAAGCAGGACTGAAACAGCTTTAGGGATAGCAGCCCCCTTTTCTAACGTTGGACTGAGAGTTGGGTTTTTGTCTGCCAGCAAGTTTGGGCTTCTGTGAAATCATATTGATTCATTGTTCAGAAGCCCTGAGCTCCCGCATTTGGTGCTTGAAAATTTCTCAACGATGTCTTCATCTTTTCAGTAAAACTATAAAAATTCATGAGAATCATGTGAGGAAAAAAGATCTGGACAGAGTGTTTTTCTTAAAATCATGCAACAGGCCATGGAAAGATAAAAAAAGAAAAATCATGCTTAGGAAAAAACTCTTCCAATGCTGTTTGCCTGTTCTGGTATCTGTTTGTATTACAGATGCCAAATGAAGATTATAAAACTATATGAAGATATACCTTCAGTATTCTTCTAAATACACAATCATCAGCCAGAAGTTGAGAAATTTTTCTTCTTAAAGCTTTTGAAAATGTACCCATCATCTTAGGGTTTGTGGAAAAATTGGATTTCAGTCTGATTTTAGGTGAAGAACAACTTCACCAATGACAAGGGTGAGAAGTTAGCTCAGTCTGTTCATAGATGGAGTAGGAACATAGTGCTGTTTACTAAAGGCTAAAAGCTTTCCTGAGCTCACAAGTGGACAGGTTCCGTGACTTTTTCTCTGTGTAAGCTTTTATACAAAAGTCTGGAGCCTTATGACTTCCATCTTGAAAAGTTTCAGAATTGTTCTTGAAGTAATACACAAATAGCATGAGCCACTGTGAGGTAGTGGACAAAGCCACATTATTTGATTCTCTCAAGTCTGACTTATAGACTTTCTGTTTCAAGAACATAATAATGTCAATAGTGATAAATTGTCTTTCATTTAAGTGTTTCCATGATTCTGGTCTGCTCTCTATGAAGATGTTCACAGAATGACAGAATTACATCTTAATAATTCTGATAAAATGGATTTTAAAAATACATGAAATTCATTACTCAGTTTCATTCTATTCAGTCTATTAACTCTGTTCTGGTCATAACTGGGGCTTATAAGTCATATGTATTCCTTCATAAGCTCTTATTGCTGCAGAAAAATCTAAGTTTAAATTCAACAGTATAGGCAATGAGCCTACCAATCTCTGTCCTTTTTGCAAATGTTTATTTTAAAATTTATGTGTTTAATAAACAGGAAGCCCTTGAGGGAAATTAGGCATTAGTTAGGAAAATCTGAAGGTCAACATTTGACAACAATGCATGTAAAACCTATGCCTTTTCTGACTAACTGTAGATTTTTGACTTGACTGTTAATTATGCGTTTGAACTTTTTCAACAAGGGAAAAGTGGCTTGGCTGTAGAGAAAAACTGTTTGCACAAAGTGGAGTTTATCTGTGAGTGAAATTCTGCAGTATTAGAGAAACATACAAAAGTCCAAAGCCATTTCTGTGAAATGCTTAGCTACGTGTAATTAACCTCACAATTTTATAAATTGTCTTGGTAGCATGTATATGGAAGTAATCTTTTAGCTTGGCAGTTCCAGTGCAAAAATGTGCTCTGTACTAGAAAGACGCTCACCACTGTATGTGTACATGCTCAGCAGAGTAGCGTGGGAGACTCATCCTGAGCTCTGTCAAGCTAAATCAATTTGGATTAGATTAAATTCTTCAAACATCTGGTTTAAGTTGCTGGATTTTGCTCAAAGGAGGATCCACTGAAACAGCCCCTCCAGCAGATCAAATCTAGATTCTGTGCATTGGTGAGAGCTGGTTTCTGTGACCTCTTCTGCAAATATGGCTGGACCCTGTTGTAAACTCTTTGATGTTACCTCCATTTATAAATACTAAATTTTAGATTTCTTTGTATTTGTATTAACTTTTTAGAAATAAAATTTATACATTCAGATAAAGAATCCCAAATACTCTATGGTACCTCTTATACTAGAATAGCTGTATTTACATTGTTCTAAATGGATGGGTATTCAATTTGCATATGTCACTAGAATCTGACCTGTTTCAGAATGAAATTAGAGATTTTGGAAACTTTACTATTCTTCCAGTGATTTTCTTGTTTTCATTTCCTTTATGATGATTCTTTTCTTTGTATTGTCTCTTAGAATTTTCAGGAAATATTTTTCTGAATATAAATTAAAAAACCCAAACCAAACAAACTGTGGGTTGGATTTCAACTGTACAAATCAGACTAACTTCACCAGAAGAGAACATTAACATGAGTTCCTACCATGAGTAGGATATCTCTGGGTGATAGGAAAACTGATTTCAACCCTCTTGTCCCTTTAACCCATTTGTTTCAAAAAATCCAGTATTTTGTATATTTTTTTCTGGATAAAAAAATCTGGGAAGTCTCTTCTCACCCTTCTTCTGGGATAATTTTTTAATCTCTTCACACAATATATTTGCAAAAAATAATATAAATTTTCAATGAATAGCCGCAGCCTGCAAAGAGAATGACTGTGAAACAACACCTGCTTTTAGTGAGAGCAATTTCTTTTTTTTTTAAAAAAAAACCCCCCAAACCTATTTCATGTTTTCATGAAGTGCCTGCCATCTCTGGAAGAGGCAGCATTA
>WEIT01027187.1:11414-51615 GCA_013389985.1 Dryoscopus gambensis
TTTTCCCGTGGAAATCCACAAACTTCATCCAGCTTTCAACTCAAAACAATTCCCTGAAGGTGCTGCCTTCTGTGCTTGGAGACTGCAATATAAGAGTGTTCTAAGAATGTTCATGGGAGGAGAAGACATTGTCACAATTTCTGTTTGTCCTCAGAGGCCTTTTGAGCCTCTGCTGGGAGCTTTTCCCTTTTGCCTGATGCACTTGAAGGAACTTCTGATAACCCACTTAGTTCTTTTGAGACTAATGATTATTTGCTAAGGCAGCATCTGGAAAACGCTTGTGGCAGAGACCTTATTTGTTGATAAGCAGACCAACCCCTTGGCGAGTTGTATATCTAATGATTGCAAAGCATTAGGGCAAACAAGAAAAGACAGCAGAAGTTACCTTTTTTAGCACAATACTACTACTCCATGTACCTATTGCACTTGACTGTAATAATGTTAGATGAAAATAATAACAATAATAACAGTAATAATACTATTAATAATATATGGATATCAGTAAAACCTAGTTAGGTCCTGGATTTCCTTAGATTTTATAATGTATAAAGGCAGTAGGACCTCTCAGTTTACAGATACCAAAGAGAGCTGTGTAACATAACCACACTCAATTTAGCCAGATTTCATGAGAGGCTGAAACTGTAGAGAATGTCTCTCAGCATAGAGAGCTAAATATTTCAGTAAAAGTCTCTGGATAGGTCAACAAGGTATACTTTGTAAACCTGTTTCCAGCTTTTAACTGGCTCATGGATAATTTCATGCTGTTTATATCACTGTCAAACTTGCTCCATAACTGCTATGAAAGCAATTTTTGCTGCTGTTATCAGCTCTTCAAGACCGTCACTTTAATGGCCACGTGCAGGGGATATTAGTGCAATACATGAAAATGCTATACAGTCATGTTTTTTTATTATATTCAAAAAAAGAAGATAGATATTGGATAATAACTTTATTTAATATGGTTTTAAATGAAAACTTAAATGAAAATTTAAAAAAAATAGGAATCTGTTTTCTGGTCTTTTCCTTTTTTAATGTTTATTTCAAGAGTATAACCAATCATGCTGCCGAATCTGGCCCAAAGTTTTCAGCAGTGCTGGAAAGCACCCTCAGTAACTACAGAACTCACTCCCAACAGCCACAAGGAAGTGGGAGTTTTACACACCCTGTGTGAAGGGTGGCTTTTGCAGCTTGCTATTTACACCTGAAAGGCAAATAAACACAGAGGACTTAGAAAAAGGGGTGACCTTACCATTAATTCAGCATAATCTTTAAGCTTTGAGAAGCACTAAGAGCTTTACCTTGATAGTCAGATCTGACTCATTGATCACTCTTTTTCATTTGCTTGACTGACACTTGCTGTTCTCATAACAGGCTGTAGTTGGTCCAGATCCTCATCATCTGTCATGCACAGTATAGATGAAAAACAAGGAAAAAAGCTGCAATGTGAGACTACATATGGAAAAGCTTGAGAACCAGCAAACCTTAGATTATACAGATCATTTAAAAACTCTCTTAGGAGTAAAAATTCTTTTTTTGGAGCACTTGTGTTTCTAAAACAAAGTTAAAATGAAATATGATTTTTAGAATAACTACCAGTACATGCCTTTTGTAAAAAATGGCAAGTTGTGGTTGTGGTGTGGAAGTTAGAGCACTTCTGCTTTTGGGACAAGGGTGTGGAGTTTTACAAAGTAAATTATTCTGTTGAGTTCAGACAAAGAAACACTGCTCACAAATGCAGAAGAGGTTCTCCTTTAGTAGTGCAGTGTGAAGCCAAGTATGTCCTGAGAGGTCCAGATAAAAAAGGTTTTAATTTATGTGAACATGGAGTAAAATAAAAGCAGTACATGATGCTATCTAATTCAACTTTTGAGTCCAACTTCTGTGATTTAAAAGCACCAGAAAAAAACCCACGTGGTTTTCATTAATTTTTGAATTTTAATAAGCTCTGCTTAAAAGTAGAAACATTCAAATCTGATACAATATTTCTCAGATTCAAAATGCTGGAAATTTACTCACAAAACCATGGATGTTCGTCAAATGAGAAGGAACAATTTGACACAGGGGAGAAAAGATCATTCTTCTGAGCTCTCCATAGCAAAACTGAGAGCTAAGAAACCTGGATAGTTTAGATAAGATTCAAATGGGCATCAAAACATGAAGTTCCTCCTTTGAACTGGACTCTGCTTCCTCAGTTTCAGAAGTGCTTATGACATTTACAAGACTCAGTAGTGAAAGACTGAATGACAAGGGAGCAAGTTCCAGCTGAAATGTTGTTTTTTAAGAAAAGGAGAGCTCCAAAGTACAGTTCCTGAGAGCAACAACAACAACAAAAAATGAACAGCTTTTGTTCAGGTTATCGATATAAACTAGAAATGTTCCCTACCTTGCTTTCAGGGAATTGTCACAAGATAAACTGCTCCCACTGATGCCAGCTGAAAAGTTACTTAGTTGCTTTGTCTTCTGGTAAACTTTGCATTTTGTTTGAGCCAGAATGAGCATTATATCAAGAAGAATTTCTAGCTCAGTTAAGAACGAAGAGTGTAGGTACATTCCTAAGATCATCATTGTTTTCCAAGTTGTATCAATTTACTAAAATCAAATGCCATATTATTATTGGGGAAAAGTGCTCACCTCTTAAGCTCAGAGCAGGAAATATTGAATTCTACATTCTATAAAGAGAATTACATATTTTTTTTCCATTTTAGTTGGAATAAATTTCTCTCAGGAAGACTGTGCCTGTTATGTGTAATTTCTTATCTCGAAAAACTCTCCACATTCTTCTTTGACAAATATAAAAATTAAATTTTTCCAGTTCTACTGCAGAAGGAGTTTTAAAACATGAAGTTCTTCGAAAATCCACAATCAAAGTGAAACAGTCAATAATTGAAACAAGGTGTTTCAGATTATTGCAATATTGTTTCCTTTACATATTCTCACATGAAGTTTTTCTTTTTACTTTGTGCTAAAGATGGGAAAAGTACAAAACAGGAGATGGGCAAATAACAGAAATATTGACAGTTATAGCAAGATGGAAAGTCAGATTCCTGTTCAGCTCTACAGAAAGAATTCAGTTATTATGAAAATCATGTCAGATTATGTGTGATGATAAAAGGATGATGCACTGTTTCAGTTCACCTAGAGAATTAATTGCCCTCCAGAAACTCTACCTGGTGAATAAAATATGCATTTCTGCTCTATAGCTATGCATCTATAGATGGATCTATAGTTCATTGAATGTGCCTTGAAAAGCTGGAGGACATTGTCATTTTTGTGTCATGGAGGGACGTGAATGAGGCAAAACATCATTCATAGAATCACAGAACCACAGAAAGTTTTAAACTGGAAAGAACCTTTGGAAGTTGTCTGGTCTGACCCGTCTGCTCAAGAAGGGCCATCTAAAGCCACTTGCACAGGGCTGTGTCTAGATGTTTTTTTAATATCTCCAAGGAGGAGATTCCATCACTTTCCTGGGGAATCTGTGTCAGGGCTTAGTCACCCTCACAGAGAAAGTGGTTCCTGATGCTCAGAGTGTTGCACAGACCCTCTGGTGTTTCACTTTGTGCCCATTGTCTCTGGTCCTGCTACTGGGCACCACTGAAAAGAGCCTGGCTCCATACTCTTTGCACCATTCCTCCAGTATTTACATGATTTAGTAAAATCTCTCCCGAGCCTTCTCTTCTTGAGGTTTCACAGCCCCAGCTTTCTCAGCCTTTCCTTATAGGATTCCTCTCACAGGAGATTCTCTAGTCCCTTAATTATCGTTGTGGCCCTTTGTTGGGCTCCCTCCAGTATGCCCATGCCTCTCTTGTACTGGGGAGCCCAGATGTGGACACAGCACCCCAGGTGTGGCTTCACCAGGGCTGCGAGAAAGAATCTCTTCCCTCAAGCTGCTTCCAAGACTTTGCCTAATGCAGTGCCGGATAACACCTGCCTTCTTTTTTGCAAGGGGATATCACTGGCTCATGTTCAACTTGGTATCCACCAGAATGCCAAGGATCTTTCCTGCCAAGCTGTTTTGCAGCTGGGTGGTCCCCAGCATATACCAGTCCCTGGGGTTGTTCTTTGGTTACCTTGAGATCTGTTGAAAACTTGGTGAGTCAATGCCATTGTTGATATTTGACTTGAAAGAAAGGGGGCTCATAATGGGTTTATCCTTTCATTCTCAGAAATAAACACTGTTATCTTCTGTTAAATTTAAACTTAACCCTGGGATATATATCAGGCTCAAGAAGAAAACATCAGTTAAGACAAGTGATGTACTACCAACATGTGACAGTTCTGGAAAATCTGGGAGTTAATCCAAATTGCTAAAGTAATAATTTTCCCCCCCAATATTAATGTTGATTTATCACAGCAGTTGAAAGTGTTGTTAAATCCTTATGATCATTTTCCTCCTTGCCCTACAGAGTTCATTTTGTTGTATTTTGCTTTCTTTGCATTGTTATTTGTATCTTAAGGAAAAAAAGAGAGATATTTAAAGCCATCTGAAAATCCATTTTTATCACTATGAACAAAGGTAAATATGGATCAAAAACCTTTGTAACATTTCTTTCTTCCAAAAGGATTTTGTTTATAAGTACCTTTTCACTGTGATTCTATTTTTCAATAGCAAATATTGCAACTGCTTAATTCTGAGACAAATGTTTTGTTTCTCTTCACAGCTTTGAGGAACTGAAACAGAAAAAACCAAAGGAGGTCTCATGCTATTTGAAGAAATTGAATTAATATCAGAGGAAGGGCTCTTAACAGCTTAATATGTTAGCCTATGGAGTCAGATGTTTATGGGATGGGCAACAGTCACAGTAAAAATCACACAGCCGTAAAAATAATAAATTGAAGACTGCTGGAACAGAGCTCTACTACAAGCTTCACACTTCTGACTAATGAAAACTGAGATCTGAATTAGACTACCAAACCCCACTAAGTATACCAGTGTATTTTGTTACAAAATACCCTCAATGAACATTTTGTATTATCTTAGGTTATTAATTGTCATTATTTTATTCCTCCTTCCCCCCCTCACTTCCTTCTAACATTAGCCATGGGTATAACCTATACTTCATTTAGATCTAGAGGCCAAGGATACAAATATTTGGGGACTACTCCCCAGAATCAAATTTCCTTGTGTTTTTCCATTATGGCAGTGTAATTATTTGCACTTTCCACATAATGGGTATACAATACCATCACTTCTGAATTCTCCACCCCCCATGCCTAAGCATCCTTTCGCCTGATTTTACATTTGTGTGTAAAATTCATGCAGTACCCTTCCCAACAGAGCTCTACTCTGTTTTTCCCTGTATCTAGTCTGTTAAGAGTTGTGAGGCAGCAGAGCTCCCCTACTGACATCATGGATTAAGAAAAAGGTTGAAAGGGTTGCTAAGGACAGGCATAAATTGTACAGTTATGAAGAAATTTGGCTCAGCTATTAAAAGATAGTGTTTCACCCGAAATACCATGATGAAACTAGAATAGCACATCCTTGTTTTAGTGGTTTTATACACTGACAAACAGGGTTGAAAATGCCTTCTCACTTTCCCATTAGTTCCCCAGATATTTGTTGCCACCTCTCACAGCTGCAAATTGCAGCTATTCCCATTGTCTGTCAACTTCACAAGTCATGTTATGACTTGGCTCAAGACAATGTTGGCAGTTGCCACAGAATAGGATTAGGAAAAATCACTAGGATGAAGTAAAAAGAAAGTGAACATATAAACAGAATGAAATTATCTTCCTCCTAAAGTGCAAAACCCAGAGTGAAAGAAGGCTCTGGGCTAGTGTGTGTGATCTTGGAATTTTGATAATATTCACCTCTAGAGGAAACAACGTGCTCTTCTCAGCACAAAATGAAAGTATCTGTTGGTAGTTCAAGTCTACAACCAACCTGTATACCACTGCTGAAGTCTATGTACCAACAATTAAATGCCTCTTTTCCTGACCTACTGAAGGCTTGTTACAAGGGTACACAGAGAGAAGGAAAATTGTAGATAAGTTGGGAGCAGGAGGACAGTGTATGTTTAGTCTCTGCTATCCTGTGCCTGAGGTTTGCTTATTCTCTATTAATTGGGGTCAGGGGATTGGTGATAAATGGAGACTGTACTCCTGCAACATCAATCATCCACCTTTTGTAGAAGGTATAAGCAGTCATAAAAAATGAATACAGGAAATTTATGAATTATTTGGATGCTTGCAGAAAATGTTAAATGGGCGCACTGAGCCATTGCTTACCTGTTGACAGGACTCCCTTCTGAGCACAGCTCTCTATGTGTCCCTCTGGGTTTCTTGGGAATATCTGTCAGCAGTCATTGCTTATGGTATTTGTCATTGCACTGTTACCTGTCACAGGGACAACTCCCTGGACAGAACCTGCCAGGCCACTGGGACTTCATTTCTACAGACACAGCTCAACAAAAGCCTCACCATGAAAATGTTCCCTTTCCTCCCTTGGTGACTCCGTCTGGGAGGTTCTACAGGGATATCTGCAGAGTGGAGAGGCACAGCAGCAGTGCTGAGCAGCTCTGGCAAGGGTCAGCATGAGAGACTGAGCTTGCGACAGCTCTGGAGGGCAGAAGGGGCAGATCGTGGTCACAACTCTCTAGAGCTGCTCTTCCGAATATGGTGCCATCCTTGTGCTCAGCCAGATAAATGAAAAGCTGGAAGGTGCTCGAGGCTGTGACACACTTACAGCCTAAATTTATTCACACACAGTTGCACTTTTGGATTCTCCAGTCAGCACTGTTTTTTTAGCTTACGCAGCCCTTCTTTTTTTCCTGGTGTTCAGCTACCCCCTCAGCTATATTTGCAGAGCTCAATAATATTCCCAGTTGTCTTATTTTTGTTAGACTGAACAGTAGAGAGTTTTTCCGTCTCCTCTTATACAAGAGGTTATGCATTTCTTGAATTTTTATAGTAGCTGTTCTGTGTAGCTCTTACAGTATGAGGTAATTTTTTGGTGTGGGTAAATAAAATTGAACACAGTACTTCATCCTCAATATTTTCCTCATTTCACTGGAAATACATTTCTGAATTTTAGGGTTTGGAAGTAAATAACTGTCTTTGTTGACTATGGATTACACTAAATGAGCCAGTATAGGTCAGACTAAAAATCCAAATATATTTATAGACTAGAAGAAGTTGGCATGGAGTAATGTGGAAGTTTATATGCTTCAATTATACAGCTAGAAACAAGAAGTAAGAATGATTTTTGTAATTTGTAGTAGATTAGTAACTCTCACCTGTTTTCTTCCCAGCCTCCTTAGAGATGTAGGTACGTTTACTTTTACTGTGTTTCACTTCAGTTTCTGGATGGGATCATCTAGAAACCTGTTTGGAAAGAACTTCCCATAATGATCTGTTATTTGAATATACAGTGGGATAAACAAGTGAACTCCACCCTTATTCTATGTAAACGGTCAATTTCTCTGCTAGTCAAATGAATTCAGAAAAGTACATAGGTCTATTTTTATTATCCAAATCATTAGAGATTTTCACATTGTTCATTTTCTTCAGGCTTATAATAATTATTTTCAATACCTATATCTCAAACATTTTCTAATAATGTAAAAAGATCAAAGTAATAGTGCACAGCAATGTGTATTTTGCGCACCACGATTTTTGTACTACTGCTATAATATATATACAAAATAAACAGAAATTTTTGAAAAAGCACAGCAAGCCAAATAAAAACTTCATCACAAATATGACACTGAAAGGAGAAAATAAAGAACTAAAACATCAGCACAGTTTAACATTTTGTTGCTACAGAGAGAAACAAAGAAGTCAGATCAAGGCTCAACCATCTTTCAAAGGCAAAAGTAACCAGAATCAAATATATAGGAAAGTCAGAAATCTCTTGTACTGATTTATCTCTGGGAGCAAGACAGAGATGGGAAAAAATAAAAAAGAAAAACAAAAGAGCTGAAGCAGGTTTGAAATAAGAAGAAAGATTAAACTAGACAGAAGCAAGTGTGGAGGAATAACAGTGGAATGAAAGAAAATAATGACATCCTATCAAAGGAAAATGAAAGTAAGTTTTCCTTCAGAATGAAAAAAGTGACTGCTTTATTCTGTGCAGATAATTTACATTTCACTACTCCAAAGCAGTTGACCAATTTTATCCGAGTAAAATCAGAGGGATTTTGTTCATTATGGAGGTTCAGGTTCTCTATCTTTTTTCATCTGTGCCAGGCTAAGTTCTCCCAGTATTGTGCAGTCGTGCTATGCCCCTGGAAACAATGCATGCTTTACAGACTTGTAGTTCTTCTAAAGAAAAGTGAAAAAGAGGGAAAAATGAATTAAAGAGTAGCTGTGTTGATTTAAAAATTATTTTATCCAGCGCAGTGTTTCTCTTTTTCATGCTGTTTGTACCATTTTTATTAATGAGCTGCAAACTACTCTTTGGGTTATTCCACCACAGCAGTGCTTACACCTGCACAGCTAAGTGCCTAGGAGATATTTTTTTCTTGCTTATGTATTTCCTGGTTATTTGTAGCATATTTTTATTTTCTGCAGAGATTTCTGAAGATCTGGGTTTTGTTAAGTCAGTCCTAGAAAATAAAATATGAATGGGTGATGGAAGTATTGAAAATATGTTTTAAATAAATGTCCAAGAGGAATTCCTATACATAACATACGCTTCTGTCCCCAGCCTCCACCACCAAGAGCTGCCAAACTATGCATTTATTTGATGTATAGAATAGTTAGAAAAGGATGTCTTTAAAAAGGTGAGACTTGCCACTCCTCTTAAGAAATAAAAGATACCACAGGGACCACTTGCATAATAGACAGCAAGTCGTTAGCAAGACAGGAATTTTGAAGGAGTTTGTTCATCGTGACTACTGCAGGAACATCCTGCTTGTCATCATGGAAAGCAACATGAAGAAAGAAGAAGCTTTCTTCAAATACTGTGTCTCTCAAAAAAGTAATCTCTGTGCATGGAGGTGACATTCCCTGACCTTTTCCTCATCTCTCCTCCTCATGTCATTACTGAAATTGCAGAAGATATTTAGGAGAAAGAAATATTAGTTACCAGATCTTCCCCTCAGCAGAACTACAGAGGCAGGATAAACAGTCTGAAAATGGTGACTTAGAAAGGATGAGTTTGGGAGACAGCAATTCCAAAGACATTCAATTTGATCAGAAGTTTGAAGAAAATTAAAAGTATTTCACTGATCCATATTCTTTTTAATGTATACCACCACATTTTCATGGCACTTGGTTTTATTCTCCCTCATTTCATCTCTTTTCAGCTAGTTGCTCAGAAGACTGAAATGCATAATTATCTTTGACTACTGAGTCCTCTATATCCTACATAATAGCCAACTGCCAGCAGAGATAGACTGAGATTTGCTGATGTCTCAAATGCTCTACATATACATATACTTTCAAGTGTAATTTTAAGTATATAGACAACCTCCTTGTCTTTGTCACCACAGAGGAGATGGTATTGAATTGATATCTCTATGATTTGGTTTACATAATGTTGTATCACTGCTCCACATTTGCACATTCACAGAATGCACGTCTGGTAATGACCATGATAAATGTCAGGATTCCTCCATAACTTTGATCACAATTTATAAGTATTCTCTAATTCTAAATAAATACCTTTTGGTTGAAGTAGAATTTGAAGAGAGTTTGATTGTGATCTCTTCTCTGCGGTGATCAGTGGCAGGAGCTGAGGGAATGGACTGAAGTTGTGTCAGGGCAGGTTTAGGTTGGATATCAGGAAAAGGTTTTTCAGCCAAAGAGTGGTTGGGTGCTGAAACAGGCTCCTCAGGGAATTGATCACAGCATCAAGACTGATAGAGTACAAGAAGCATTTGGACAATACTCTCAGGCCCATGGTGTGATTTTTGGGGCATCCTGTGCAGGGCTGAGAGTTGGACTTGATGATCCTTGTGGCTCCCATCCAACTCAGCGTATCCTTTGATTCTGTGAAATGAAAAGAAAACCACCTTGTAGCAAGTCATAACAGTTCATCAATCCACTGAAAAAGAGTTCCTTTTTGTTTGTAGTTTTAGACACCATGTCTGATTTAGATGAATTACTTAGCAATAGCTAGGCACAGCTCTAAAACTTGCAACATCTGTTAAAGATAAAGGTTTAAAAAGGAGCAGGTTATACACCATAAGAAAAAAATATGAGGTTTTAAATACTGCTTTCTACAATAAATCTGTCCTGAACTTGTCATATTTGGTGTTCATGACATTTGCAAATTTTCTTAGAAGAGTATATGCCTTTTACAGGAAATCCCGAGTTCATCATCACATGGTACGTATTTTTAATCTTCTGCTAACTCTTCATGTATGATTAATGGGTCTGTTATTTCAAATTTGATGAGCAGTTCACACAATGTACAAGTGAGTTATGTTTAATAAAACATAAAAGTGAGCTTCAGCTGTACAGTTCTAGCTCTGCTTAGCAATTTTTTTTCACTATTGATACAGATTCTCCCTAACTTTCAAACTTTCTTTTTTTTTTTTCTCTTTTAACAAGGTCTTTTACTATCTTACAAGGAAGATTACATCGTAAGCTAATTTTCTTTGATATCCTTATGGGAGTCCTCTTGATTGTTAGGATAAAAGTTCCTTACAGATTTCCAGTACCTATGACAGCTTAACAAGTGTCCTCCATTATTTAGTTCTACGAATATCATATTTCATTGAAATATAAAATATAAAATTGAGATCGTTGGCAACTTCTAATGTGTCCAGAGAAACTGTCTACAACAGTCTTATTTGTAATAAATATAGCAAAAAGTTCACAAGGATTTAGGTGGGAGGCACTGAATTATAGAATAATTCAAGTTGGAAGGGACCCCAAGGGTCATTAAGTCCAAGAATGTTAAAGAATAAACAAAAATAAAGGCCAATACCTCTGTAGAACATTTACAAAGGGGATACTGTAGGCCCTCGCTAAATCATCAGTTCAGAAACTCTTGCTCGGTCTCTCAGCATAGCAGTACCTTGCAACTCCGACTGTAGCTCTGTAGGACTTGGAGGATGTAGAAACCCAAAAAAGTCCAAGGCCTCTGCTGTTGCAACCTAGTTCAAAGCTCTTCCTTACTGGATGCTTTCTTTTAATGCCCAGAGGAGGTCCGGCCCTGAAATGCCAGCCAACATCACCTCTGCACACCTGGCATCTGTGAGCAGAGCTTGTCCCAGACTCTGCTCCAGGCCTCAGCCATCCTGTCATTCTTGCCATAATGGGCTCCATGTCTGTGTGAACAGCCCTTGCACTTGCAGTGTACAATAAGAACCAGGACTGCACAGACATCACTGAAGAGCAGCACAAACCCTGACCCATCTCCCAAGGATCAAACCCAAATGTAGATGACCTGTCTGTGCAATCTCATTTTATTTACTCAAAAGTACACCAGTGTCTCTTGGATGTGGGAAAAATTTGTTTAGGGTGTAGGTCTGTGAAAAGGAAGGATGAAAATATTGTGGTGGTGGTTTTTGTTTTATGTTTGTTTGTTTGTGATGTTTTTGTTTTTTTGTTTGGTTGATTTTTTTGTTGTTTGTTCTTTGTTTTGTTTTGTTTTGTTTTGTTCTTTTCTGAGAAAGCCCCAAAGGCTAACACATAAGACATTCCTGGCTGGGTCATATTNTAAAACATGGCTAACACATCAGACATTTTCTGGCTAACACATCAGACATTCCTGGCTGGGTCATATTGATGAACTTCCAGTGTGCAGCAGATAATGAATTTCTGAACCATAGTTTAAGTTTAGGCAAGACAAATCCTGTGTGAAACCTGATTTTAAGTGCAGTCCTTCAACCCTACGATAATCTAATACTCAGTGGTCCCAGGAAAATTTTTCAGCAGAAAGACAAATTGTTTTTGACAGTCTATACTTTAGATACTCCTTTTTTATCCAAAGAAAGAAATTTACTGTTGTTTAAGTTATATTTTTGTTGATTATTGCTAGTAAAGCCATGATTTTGGTTTTTTCTTTGCAGTTCTAATAATCTGAATGATTCAATTAAAGCATCATAACATGAAGTGAAATAAGCCCAAAATAGCTGTGTATAACTCTATAATTCAAGAAATACAGAAGACATATTAATTATTTTAGGATTGCTTATAAGCTCTGAAATTCAAATGCATTTTTCAAGGATATATATTCCTTGTGTTGTTGGAGTACCTCCACGCATATCTTGCAAAAACTCTCAATGCCAGCACTGATTATCGACTCTACCAACCAGATGTGACCTGGAGCAGCTCTTGGATATCGTCTGTTATTGACTTGTGGCTTCTTCCAGGTAAAGCAATGCGTGTGACAAGTTATATGTTTGTTTTCTACCTGTGGCTCACCTGCTTTTCTTTTCCCGCTCTTTCTCCTTTAATGATTTTTTTCTCTTGGCAAAAATTTCTGCTGCTCTATCACTGCAATTTTGCTATTACAAGTCATAGATGTTTTCAATTTATTTACATATTTAGTCATCACATACATTTACAATGTGTAAAGGAAGAAGGTTTAATTCATAACCGGAAGGAACCTTGTCTGTTGTTCCTAGAGAAAAGCCCATGTTGTTTAAAGCACACTGGAATTCTTGTACAATTTCCTGGTCTAGAGGAGCTTTTTATGCATTTATAACATTTTCTATCTGCAGTAGCATTCTTTTAAAATTATACCCAACTAAAGCAATACAGATTCCAGATATGTGTTTTCATTAATATTAATCTTATTTCAGTGCTGTTTTTATATCTCATTCTTTTAATGCACTATCACATTTATATCGCATTCTTTTAATGTAATGAAAAAGTTATTGGAAAAGATATAAAATTATATGGTATTGATTTATTCCTATACAAATATCTACTATAAGAATCTTTTTTTACTTAGGAAGAGAGAAAGCAGAGACTCTTGTGTCTGCTTGTCATATGAAAGGCATGAATTTTATTAATGCATTCAGCTTCTGACTGTCAGGGACTGTTGGCTGAGCAGATATGTGCAGATACTGGCACGAAAACTAAACAACAGTTACAGGAAAAATTTGGCCCGACTTGTCTCATGGGCATCTATCAATCTACAAGCAATGCAATCCACAAATTTTATTTTTTGAAAGAGCATAAACAATCCTGAATCTCATGGAGGAAACACACATTTAAGGCACAGGTCAGAGAAAGTCTTATCAGCTGAGATTTATGTCTCATCTTTCATTCGTGTCAGCAAACTGTGACTAGAGATTGCCTCACAGTCAGGAATTTTAAAGGGAGCCCAGATTCTGGCTTTGCAGCACTAGAAATCATTCTTTTCAAGGATAAAAAATCCTTTCCAAAAAGATGAGAGTAAACTTAATAATGAAGTCATCCTTGGTTTTATTGCTTTGAAATTAATGAAGTTCCTCACTTTTATTTTCCCCTCTTTGACATTTTTATTAGTGTTAACAGGAGCATCTCATGCTAGTGTCTGCAAAACACTGAGCACTGAGGTTTGACAGCATAAACCTCCGCCTAGGAACAGCATGAAGTATCCTCTGCCTTGTCATTGACATCTGTGGGACTTCGTGTACAGGTAATATTCTCAGCTGGTGTAAAGCACAGGGTTTTGGAATTTACATGACTCCGACACCTGGACCAGAATTGCTTCACTGATTATTTTAACAGGACTGGGGGTTGCAGTTTTGCAGAGCATGCCAGAAATGCAGCAGAGAGCAGAGAGGGGTCAGCCCACCTTAATGCCTCTGGAGTCCCTGGCAAAAAAATTGAGTGTTCAAACTTTTCTGTATAAAGTCATACTTTTTGTTTGTTTGTTTTCCCCTTTAAGCATACTCTGAACTTCTGGCTGTATAAGGAATAGGACCGTTTTTGTTCACTTTAAAGCAATAGCAGAGCAAGATTTGGTTTGAAACACAGTGATATAGAAAATCCTCTGAGGTCACCAAAATTATCTCCCACTGATGTTGGGGTAAGTACAACAATGATCAAAAAATACTATCTTACTGCAATCAGATGAGGTTCCTCTGGGACCTTTAAATAATTCATATTTCAATTCCACTCAAAGGCCAAGTGAAACTGGAACTATCTTGCAGGTAGTTTCCTTGTATCAGTAAAGTAAGGATATTATAATTTACTCAGATCATTCTTGCTCGGCACTTTTGGTATTGATTTGTGAGCTAATCTTACAATATTCAGACTTCATGTGAGAATAATTAGGATGATGGGATCAAATATTGTGTGATCTCAAACTAGGAACTGGGATGAAGACTCCAAAATAATGGTCACTCAGAGAACATGTCGGCTTAATCTAGCATCTCAACTATTGATTTTTTGTGCAAGCAAGTAGTCATGTGCTCACAGCTATGAATATATGGCAGTTCAAAGGGTCTCCAGAATTTCTGAGGTTCAACCTTAGAGCTTTCTCAAAGATATATTTAAAATAAAAAATTAACAATAAAACTCCTGTCATTTGCATCAACTTTCAGGTAGAAATAAAAATTATTCAAATAATGACAACTTGCATCTCCTCTCTCTCTTTCTACCTGCTTTACAATTGGGCCTGGACATGGGCATAAGTGCTAGATGAAAATAAATTGATTTCTGATTAGGGTGAACCCAGTATATGTCACAAACGAACCAGTTCTGTATCACAAGATGAAGAGTTACTATGCCCGCAGGCAGAGTCTCACTTCAGATGTGGGCATTTATTTTGTGACAGATTATGCCAACTATAAAATGTATCTTAAAACTGTGATCTTAATAGCACAGGGGGCACTGTTGAGTCTTCTTTAACTGTTCAGGTTTATGATGCAGTCATGGAATATTTCCCCAAATCATAATCCTTTAATCATTTGGTAAATATTAAGAAGAACATATTATTCCCATATGGGCTGTTGACTCTTCGAACTAAAAGATAGGCAAAATACATTACTTTTATTTCGGTTATTGAATAAGATTTTGAAGGTTAATTAAAGGATTTTGAGAGAAGATATTAGAGAATTAGATGCTTAACATCCTTTGTCTTTAATAAGAATAACCGTAATAGGTATTTAAGGATATTTATCCCTATATATAGTCCTACTACACATTAGGACAGATATGTGACTTTTGCCAGTGCCAGAATGCAGTCTAAACCCATCATTTGCTAAAAAACATTGCCTAATTTGGTCTTAGAAAATATCTTTCTGACTATTTTATATCCTCATTGTCTGTTTTTCCTCCTTTGTAAAATAAGTCTATGGATTATCAGATGAAAATTGGAAGTACTCACAGCTGGACCTCTCTCGGTGATGTTCTTGGAGAAATATGGATAAAGCTTATGCTTTATTGTCACTTTCACATTATGTTTTTTTCAGAAGCGTAGAGTGGTTTGTTTAGGACCTTGGCTGAGAAGACTTTAGTGGTTTTAGGACGTATTATTATTAGTTGCCTTAATAACATTTTGTCTGGGTTTGGAAATAATGACAGACCATGACAGTTTCACAAGTTGAACCACAGTACTGGCAGATGTGAACTAGTATCTAAATGACCATAGTTAAGGATGGACAGGAAAAAGACAGAAAAAGACCTCTGAAGTACTTGGTTTCTACTACTGCATTTTGTGTTCACTTTTTTTTTTTACTTTTGAAAGAATATACTTTATTTATATCTACATAGTCTAAATATTTTCTGACGTTGAATATCTGGGTTTTTGTTCTTTTGATGATTGCAATATAGCTCATAAATCCTTGGAACAACAGAAATATGGAAATATAGAAGGAACAGTGTGACATGAACTGATTAGCAAAACAGCTGTTCCGTAAGTGTGATCACCTCACCAAGTATCGCTTTTTATATCGGATTTGTTCAATGCTATACTTTGTTACAGACTATTGTTTCACAGGACTAGATATATTGTGTTTAGTCTTTAAGCAGATACATTGAATTCTGAATCTAAATCCCGAGCCAATTATGTACAATCCTGAGCAGTTATTACACAGAAGTATTTTTAGAGTTACTGAAAATCAGTGAGACAAAACAGTTCTGTAGGAGGAGCAGAGCAAAAATTGTGAAGGAGATATGATATGCCTGCAGGTATAAAATACATTTTTATATGTATAAATATATATGTGTATATATATGCACATTTATAGTTACACACAAATATAAATGCATTCATTCAAAGCAACGTTACTGGAAAAAAAAAAGGAATATATTAAGGATTCTGCTCTCTACCATATCAATTTTCATCACAGACAGGGAAATGTACTCCTTTTAGAAGATGTTAAATTAATGAATCTGCTTTTCACAGTGGGGACCAGAGGGTACAGTGGAAATTTTGCTTTAAAGTCATCAGCGTGACTCATGAAAATAAAATCCTGTAAAATATTGTTAGAATATTGGTAAGTAGCTTGGTGAATGATGTAATGAATATTAAGCAATCGATTTACTCAGTTAAAGCAATAATTGAGTGGTGGTGTGAGCTGTTTAAAAAGTCAGACAGCTTGGCAGCCTGGCTGTTAAAGAAGCTGCTCCGCAAGTATTTGACAGACTCTTGATTCTGGTTTTGAATCAAAAAACATCAAAGAAAAGCAAGAAATGCTGGGGGAACCTTCTGAAATGACAAGACTTGACACATGGCATGGATCTCCAAACTTGCAGGCATTAAACCGCTCATCTGATTTTTAATTTTTTAATTCAGTAATGCCTAGACTGGGGCTATAAAGCTATGTGAATAGAGTTGTTTTCTGTGGCACAATTGGTGGGATGAGTTACATGATGTAAACTTTTACTTGTTTATTAAATATGTTTAAAATTCTCATAACCAGTGTCTTTGCTGATGGATAAGAAGATACAGAAATAAGGAGAAATAGTTATGAGACCAATACATACATATACATATACATACTATTTAAATTAGTGGAGCACAAGGTATTTTACAATTAGATCATATTTTCATTTTATCTATGGAAAAACCCCCAAATATGTTTTCTGATATTTTTTGCTAATTAATTAAGATAGGAAAATGCGAGATACCTCTCTCAAAACATGACTAGACCAAAGTGGACCAGAGAAATCATGCCTAAGGTTACCAAGTATTTGATCCAAAGCCCATTGAACTCAGTGGGAGACTTTCTGTCAACTTCAGCAAGATTTGGATGAAGCTAAAAATATTTTTCCTATCTCTTCAAAGAAGATGCTACAAATATAATTAAAAATAAACGAAGAAAGTTCCTTTAGTTCTTTCAAATAAATCCCTGCATAGTTATTTCTGGATAAAAAATATACATTTTCAGATATTTTTCTTGTTATACTAAAATTCTGGCACAAATATAGAAATATGCAAAAATGTACATTAATTGCACTTTGCCAAAGCAGCAGTAACAAGCACCTATATGTTATTCCAGCATTAACTAGCTCTTAAACTGACTATTCTAATTTATTTACAGTATTCATGCACATAACCAAGAATTTTTGCTTCCCTTTATTTTTCACAGTTCAGCATCATTTTTAATATTTCAGTTTTGCTTTATCCAGAATATCATTAAGTTATCAGTTGCCACCTTCATTTTAATGCTCATTTGGGGTCAGTTTAACTTAAAGGTGTAATATAAAGTAAAAAGTTAAATTGGAGAGACCTTTGGGCCTTATTCCCATTGGCTGCAGTAGGAACAGGATTAATTATCAATACTCATTTCCAGAAAAATTTGTACAGAAAAATCACTTTCCACGTTGTTATGCCACTTGACATTCTGGAGTACAACCCCTTCCCCAGGTTTTTTCCCTACTGTCTGTGTAGTATAGGGCAATTTAGAGGCTGGGTTCAATCCAAGGAGCAATACTTTTGACCTGCATCTCAGCAGAAATGAGGGATTGCTTTGCTGCAGTCTCTTGGCTTTGGCACAGTGTTGATCAGGAGCAGCAGCTGCCACCTCTCAGCTGCCTCGGAAGCCATCCCAGGACTGCAGGGAAAGGTTCCTCCTGTGTGCTGGGGCCAGCTCATGGCTGCCCAGCTCTTGCATCTTTGGCTAGTTAGAAGAGCAGGCAGACAGTGGTGAAGGCTTTACTGTTGGTAGAAAAAGAAACTGGGAATACTTTTTGTGATCCTGAGTGTGTGAAGGAGAGACAACGATGACTGGGGAATAGAAAGCCCTCCTTCTCCTCTCCTTCTGCAGAAACAATGGTACTCAAGGAGAGAGGAGCCCATGACTCCGCAGTTGCATGTCCAGAGGGCCTGACAAAATCTGAGAAAAAGGAGAAGCACTTATATTACTGCCCTTAATCACTCTCAATATTAAATACATTAAGTTAATCACTTAGGATGTCCCTGTAGCATTGGAGAGGCATGAGGCTCAGTTCACCCTTGAATGTATACCTAAACAAACAGAACAAATGTGCCCATTTTTTGCAAGAAAAGGCGTGATAGGGAGTAATGCACCCTGCATTTTAAAGCAGGAGTCTTAGCCAGTCTTTGGAACAAAGCTAAGATATTTTTCTTGGTGTACACTGGTGATGTAAGGTACCCTGGATACTTGCTCTCAACCTTAAAAGAAATACAAAGAAACAATCCTTTATATTTAGAGCTGACACTGTGTGGAGTTGGTGTGTTACAGAACAGGTACCAAACTATGGTGTGACAAACATCCTTCCACTGGGAAAGCTGGGCAGAAACACATTTACTTTCAAGTAGGCAATGAGCTGCTCAGCAATAATCTCACTCAGGTGTTTGTGCAGAGGACCAGAAACAGAAACACTGCTGAGTAGAGAATTTTACAGTAAGCCCCTCAAATAATAGCATCCTATTTATTGATTTCTGGCATCTCCAGAGATGGAAGGAACCTGCGGTGCAATTTTTGTACTGCAGTTATGCATGTGAGTAACTGGCTTCCATCCACAATCCACATTATTTTTTTTATTCGATTCTCAACAATTGGCTTAATTTTAAATGTGAGCTGAAAATTAAACTCATTGAAGTCATATGTCATTCTTGAATTCAATAAAGTCTGAATGCTTGTAGGATCAGCAAAAATAATTAACCTTAAAATGAACTAGACAAAGTCTTAGCTTAGAAAACAAGAACGGGTCTAGTATATTAAAGCAATAATAAAGAGGTACATTTAAGGTTTGTTCCTTTTGAACTCTGACAGCGCTTAACACAACTTATTTAAATAAGACAGAGAAACAACCTTCTTATAAGCAATAGATAACATTGCCCTGCTTCTAATGCCACAGCCTAACTGAACAGATTTCAAAAACAAATTCACAAAACTGGAGATAAACATACCAGCAAAGTGAATAACATACCATATAGGAAAAGAAATGGAACATTGGACAGTGTTGTTTGTGGCTCACATTGTGGAGGAAATAAACAAGAATTGATGAGTTTTGCTCATGAAGATAGTGATTTCCAGAATTATTGATAAAGTTAGCCTGGAGTCTAAAAGAAAATATATTAATATATTATAATCAGAGATATTTTTTTTGTATTTAAGGTCAGTTTCTCGAATGAATCATTAAATGTGGGTGGTTTACAGAAGTAAATCTACATTTCCATGAAGTAATAATTATTCATTTACTTCCTCTCAGAGGAGAACTATTAAAATGAATTTTCAGCTTTAAAACATGGGTACAAAAGGCTGTTATGCCTAGAGCAGGCAAGGCTGGAATGGCAGTAACTGATTTACATTGCAAAATAGTACCAAACTGAAAGTTTGGTGCACCTGCTATGTTGAAGTTGAGAGAGAATTAACCTAGTTCAACATCTTCCCTTTTCCTTTATATGAACAAGACCAAAGAAAAAGGCCAATTTTTCTAGTAGCAACTGAAACTACTAAAGTTCCAGTTCTCCTAAAGCAGGTATACAGAGAAGTACAAAGTATACAGAATACTTGCATACATGCAAACTTCTAAACTGTTGTGCCTTTGAGTCATAGTCTCTCAAATAATTGTCTAGTTATTTTACTTTAAATTGGATTATGATTTTGCTAGAGGAAATTGCTTGAATGTGATTATCATCAAGCAGTTGTAAGCTGTAAGGGAAGATGAAAAATCTTCAGGGTGAAGAGGGGGTCTTGCATTTGGGTCACAACAAGTCCATGCAGTGCTACAGGCTGGGGCAGAGTGGCTGGAAGGCTGCCCTTTGGTAAAGGACCTGGAGGTGCTGGTTGACAATGGCTGAACATGAGCCAGGTGTGCCCAGGTGGCCGAGAAGGCCAAAGGCACCTGGCCTGGATCTGCAATAGTGGCCAGCAGGACCAGGGCAGTGATTGTCCCCCTGTACTCGACACTGGTGAGGGCACACCTTGAATTCTGTGTTCAGTTTTGGGCACCTTACTAAAAGAAAGACATTGAGGGGCTGGAGCTTGTCCAGAGAAGGGCAGTGGAGCTGGGGAAGGGTCTGGAGAGTCAGTCATATGAGAAATGGCTGAGGGAACTGGGGGTGTTTAGACTGGAGGAAAGGATGCCCAGGGGAGCTCTCATCCCACTCTACAGCTGCCTGAAAGGAGACTGTAGCAAGGGGGCTTGGCCACCTCTACCAGGTAACAAATTGCAGGATGAGGAAATGACCTCAAGATGCACCTAGGGAGGATTAGATTGGATATTAGAAAAAATTTATTCACTGGAAAGGATGTAAAATATTGGACCAGGCTGCCAAGGGAAGTGCTGGATTCACCATCCCTGGGGGTATTTAAAAGACATGCAGATGGGACATTACAGGATGTAGTGGTGGACATGGTAATGCTTGGTTAATGGTTGGATGTAATTCTTTCTTAGAAGTCTTTTCCAAGCTAAACAATTCTATGATGCTAAGATTCCATGTATTTTTCTGGAAAAAACCCATTTACTTTTAGCGACTAACAATGCTTTGCAAACTTTAGTTTTAATGTTACTGACCAGTAACTCAGTAGAAAATACTACACCTTAACAGATGGAAATAATAATAATAATAAAGTCTAAAACATTTAGTCTCTTCTGTCTTACATGTCAGTTCGACAAAGTATTATTTGGCACGGCAAAAACTATTCCACCGCCTGTAGCAATTAGTTTGGATGACACATTTTCTTCCAAATACGGTACTTTATTTGATGCAGGTTGTGACAGTGTAACTAAGAAATAGTTTGATAATAAGATTACTTAACCATTAATCAGGGGCACCTGACACGAGCAAACCTGCTCACTGTTGCTAGTGGCTATGACTTGGTGTTCATCTCAGTGTTTTCCCAGCTAACTGACCCTTTCCCACTTTATATGAATTCCTTACTTTGTTGCAGCTGTTAAATGCTGTATTTTGGTTGGTGTACACTTGGATTATACAGAGGTTCAAGAAATAACAGCAGTTTTATCTCAACACCATTATTAATAGGGACTGTGAGTTCAAGAAGCTGAAAGGTTCTTCTGTTTTCACAGGGCTTCTGCCAGTTAAGCAGCTTCTAAATACATTAATATAAACAAAATATTGTGAAAAATGTCAATCCTATTTCAGTATGAAAAATAGATTTAAATTTGTGTTCTCTGGTAAGTATATTATTATGTCCATTATAAAATTTCCCCAGTCACATGTTGTCTAGAACATGACCAGTAAATCTCTGGTTTTGATATAAAAATTTAGTGTTGCTAGGCTTTAGCAGTGTAGAATTTCAGCATCTGGGAACAATATAATGGCATGCAATGCCTTTCTTCTCAAACATGTCTTCAAAACTTGTGTGCAAGTTCACAGTGAGAATGGCCAAATGTTATTACAAGGTGATGGCTGCTTAGTGCCTCTCTTGAAATTATTATAGTGCAGCCCAGGCACAACATTCACATCTCAATTAACTAGTACTGGCAGAAATAAGATAGAATGACCTTTTTTTGAAAAGGCAAAAAGGTCATTGTGAATATCCAGTGCTATTTCAGAATTTAATGAGGACTGTTTTCACACAGTCCCAGTGGGAATGGGAAGATGACAGTTTGCTCCTGTAGCAACACTTTTAGATACTCACCCAGGTTTTGTGTTGCCTCCTTTTTCCATTACGCTTGAAGAAGCCTCTCAACATGAATGATACAGGAAAGACTCAAAGTCTAAGAACTGCAAACAAATGAGTAATATATCCGAGAGTGTTTGAAAGGGCTCTTCCTTGAAAGTTGCTCTTAAAGAGGAAATATATCTCCTTACACACTCTCTAAATACATCTCTTAGACATCGAATTTTAGCAACACATCTGAATCTGAAGTTCTTTCCCTCTCTGCTCTGCACTGGGGCAGCCTTACATTGAATATTGTGGGCAGTTTTGGGCACCACAATATAAGAAAGACATTAAGCTGTTGGGGAGTGTGCAAAGGAGGGCAGCAAAGATGGTGAAGGGCCTTGAGGGGAAGCCATGTGAGGAGGGACTGAGGGCACTTGGTCTGTTCAGCCTGGAGGAGACTGAGGGGAGACCTCACTGCAGTTACAGCTTCCTCATGAGGGGAAGAGGAGGGGCAGACCCTGATACTTCTCTGTGGTAATCAGTGACAGCAGCCAAGGGAATGGCCTGAGGTTGTATCAGGGCGGGTTTAGGTTGGATATTAGGAAAAGGTTCTTCACTCAGAGGGTGGCTGGGCACTGGAACAGGCTCCCCAGGGAAGTGGTCAGAGCACCAAGCCTGACATAGCTCAATAAGTGTTTGGACAATGCTCTCAGGCACATGGTGTGACTCTTGAGGATAGTCCTGTGCAGGGACATGAGTTGGACTCAATAATCCTGATGGGCCCCCTCCAGCTCAGCATATTCTGTGATTCTATTAAAAAACTGAAAATAAAAATATTTTTTCTGATGTGCCATTTGATGCGTGACAGGTTAAACACAGAAACTAAAATTTTGCCGCGGATCACACGCTGTTCAGCAGGTCAGCTGTGTTAACTTCTCTCCAGAGAATTCATGCTTTCTCTCACCATCTTTTAGGCTTTATCAACTGTTCTGCATTTATTGTAAATGTCCCTTCTCTTCTCCTTTGATTCTTCTCGCCTTCCTTACTCTTTCTTACTTTTCACACATCTTATGTTTTCCTCTCCATCACCCCTCTGCATTTTCACCTGCCCTTGAGTTGTGTGCGGTTTGCTTATTTTTTCCATGAGCTTAGAGCATTTCATATCCTGCAGATATGCATTCTGAAGTATCCGAGAGATCACTCTACTAGTGGTAATACAGTGTTTTGTTGTAAAAAGATTCATTAGTTTTTCATCCATGCATTGTGCTATAGCACAGGTGATTTCTCTGTGAAAATGGCTCTCAAATCCACTTAATTTCTGATTTTCATTTCCACTTATTTTTAGAGATGAAGGAAGAAAAGCATAGGAATAAACAGTCTTTAAACTATGTTTTCAGGATTTTTGCTGTCTTACTGAAATTGTTTTCTCTCATTATTTTCTCACTCTCTTCTTCCATTGCTCTCCTTCGTATTTTAAAACCCCAGTGACTACAATATTTAGTAATAATGCTATTGTTATTACAGATGAGCAAATTTAGTGAATATATTTAATCCAAATAATTTTTTTATATTGGTCAAAATAATATTTCATAGTCTCCAAAGGCAAAATTACTTTTTTTTTCAAAATTAGAAAAACTGCTAAATAAATCAATTTTTTCAAAAGATTGCTATACATAACACCTATTAATCACACACAAATTACCTCATGTTAGAAATTTTTTTTTTAAAAATTGAATTTTAAAATTTGCCACTAAGATCAATACATTCTCCTTGTTTTCCCCACCTATTTTAAATATCAGTGATTAAAACTGAGCACCCTTCTAAATGTAAGGTCTACCTCATTTCAGATTCAAGAGAATGATTTCTCTCCTGTTTTCTTACCTTGTTTTGGAGCCATATGCCTTAATTCTTTGTAAACAGTGCTGCTTTTGTCCAGTAATCACTTGAGCAGCTAATATTCAACTCAGCAGATAGTCAGTTCTTCCTCTGAGATAATAGTGTCTGACCAGTTAATTTCCACTTTGTTGTTCATTCCTTATTTATGAGAACCATGCTAAAGTTCTCTTCTCAGTAACTCCATTTTTACAGCAGCAATAATTTATGATTGAAATTTTCCTGCAGATGCTGTAAATCTCATACACTTAATGTAAATTACCCTTTGATTTGTTTTAATCTCAAATCTTGCCTTCGTCATTGTCTCCTTTCTGATTTTAATGGAAATGTGCAAAATGAAACCCTGTGGTGTGCTCGGGGAGCTGGTTCCCCACTTGTAGAGGTTGATGAACCTTAACCTTCTCAGCTACACTTGGCTCTCTACCAATATAAATGGATGCTTGAGATGTGTGGGAGCTTGGTAAAACTGCTGGAGAAAGTTAGGATATTTCTGCAGTGAACAGTGGAAACTGCAAGAAGCAGAGAATTTAAAAATGTTTTAGAAATAGATTAGGGGATAAAGAGTAGATGAAAAACCCTCTGAGGAATTAGCAAGGATATTTTTCTATTCTTTTATGGTTTTGGCTAGATTATTGTCCATATTATTCCACCTGTGATCCACTTCCCTGGTAGTGTTCATCTTATGTGGAGTGGTTTTGTATTAGGGAAGATGAGGATGAGATAAGCAAAATCAACCAGGGTTTAAGAAAAAGGACAGAGAATTTCTTGAAGACAGGAGTTGCTTAAACAATTCTGAAAGAGACTTCCAGAAGGTGAAGTTCCAACAACAGCATTGCAGGCTATCAGCAGAGCTCTCAGCTTTTGTCCCTGCTGTGCTCTCAGTGGCCTGCCGAGGGTCTGAGCTCTGTTAGACACACCAGTGTGTGGCTCTGCTGTGCTCAAACCATGTCCCACTCACAGCACACATTGTCATAAAGTCACAGTCACGTGCTGCTACGCGTGCTCAGGAGGGACAGTTAATCTCACTGCTTTAACTGCTGAACAGGCAGTAATGGGAAATTGATAAGAAGCTTAATGTTATTAAACACTTGTGAGAAACCATTTAAGGCAGAAAAAATTTCTGCATCGCTGGGGCCGTAACTCTGCATTCACACTTTATGATGCTTCTAGAGGAAAATCCATGGCAATTAATGGTTATACTTCAATAACTGCTGTGTACATGATTTCGTCTCATAGCAATCCCAGAGAAGTGCATATAACAAATAGATAGTCATGAAATAGTTATGGAAGTTGGTGGTCAAGTGGATGGACAAGTCCCATGGTCTGCTTGGCCGCTGTATTTTGTACATTCAAATTCATCTTCTGAATCAGAAACTTCGGGGATAGTACTGTTGGTTAAACCAAGGCAACAAAAATGATGTTTTTTCTGTTCCAACACAAACTGAGTCTCTGGCTAATTACGCAATTTGGTAAATCACTTGAGGCGTGAGGGCTGGCTTCAGAGAAAGCTGTAAAAGGTTGAAGGCAGACAGGCAGCTGTTGAGAACCCTCACTTATGTCCTGAATGACAGAGGTTTGTAAAATGTCTAGGAGCCACAAAGTTGTGGGATGATACAGAATTATGCCTGTGCTCATATGACCACTGGAGAGGCAGAGTTAAATACTGTGAACACAGTGAAATGTTGCACCTTCTCAGTGAGCTCTGGATCAAAGCTAGCTTGAAGCATAGGCAGAGCTGTCAGGCGTACACTGAATAAAGTTTAGCCTCCAGTTTTGTGTAAGTAAATCCTTTAATGGGTCTGATTTTACTTCCTGGAAAACCCTTAATGGCAATGTATCATGAACCATTAACTTAAAGGAAGGTAAATGCTGTCATATGATTTGCAAAACTTGAAATTTTGAAGACATGAGGCTATTTAAATACTTTAAATTTTATTCAGCTTTTCTAAACGTAGACCTTTTCTTCAGAGTTTATCCCCTTCCTTCTTTGATACTGCAACAGGGTCCAGCAGGCACTGCCAAACTAGAGGTTTTAGGTGTAAAGGAGAGAGAAATGCTGACTAACTTCGTCTTTAGGTTTTTCCAGGCTTTGAGGACTTCTTTAGTTCAGGGCCAGTGACTTATAAGCATTTATCGTTGCAAAGTCCATCTTTGTATGTTCCATTGCCAAAAAGGAATGAGTACATAAATATTTTAAGATATTTTTGCATTTCTGTGTTTTGATCAGTGAAATACAAACCAGCCAAAGCATAGGATGATTGTAAATTGATGGAAATTAGAAAGTAAATGTTCAGTGAATAAAGACTACTAATTATTTTTTAATAATAGGTATGAATTAGTAAATCAGGAGTTTTAATGGAAGTTGTAATTTACCAAATGAAACACAGATTTAACACATCTGTGTACTGAAAAGCTGAAATTTATTATAAACATTTTGTTATTTACTAGTAGAAATCCACATGAAAGAAAGAAGGTTATTGTCTTCCTAGGACCAATTTATTTGGTCTTGTTTTCTGAAGATGTCATTGTGTTAAAGGTGGTGGCTGGGGAGCTCTCGTTTCCTTTGTTCACTGGGTGCCCTTTGGCAGAAAAATGATGTTGAGTTTGGGTTTACAGCCACAGAGTATATTGAGCCAGAAAGAGCAACAGCTCTGTAGCACAAGCAGGAAAGCAAAAAACGCCATGAGAAGCTGAGACAGTCAAATATTCTTTGTTCTACAGAATATTTTGTTTTGATGAATTATTTCCCAATTTTCTGCAGACATCTCTGTGCTAACTTTGTTGGTGAATGGGTTCCAGCTCAGACTATGCAGAAGTACAACAGATGCTTCCTAAGGGAGAAACTTCTTCGGATTTTGGCTCAGCCTTCATTGATCTATAAAATGGAAAAGAAGTAGAAAACATACAACTTTTGAAATGCATTGTGACTGAAACAATGAAAACATCCTTAAATGATAGTTGTTTTAGAGACCATAAGTCTTCTGAAATATTCCATTGCTGAACAAAAGTGAGATTTTTTTAAAGGATATGCTATAGCTACAAATGGGGCTGTTCTCTGCTGTAATAGGGGATCTGATGTGAACTACAGTGAATGTATCAATGCGCATTGCTTTTACTCTATAAAAAAATAGAAATAATGAACAAAATAGTTTTACCAAGTAAGATCCTTTTCCTTATAAGTTTTGATTCTCAAGAGAACTAGTGATTTCTTGTAACCTTGGCTCTGTGCCTTCTGAAACACAGAAAAAATATCACTATAAAAATTAGCAATATTTGCTGCAGGCTGCAGCTGTATCTTTCATGTCTTTTTCCCCTCCGATATCTTCCTGTTGTAGAGAAAATTCTGTAGTCAAATACAAAAGCCAGTGTTTAGGCAACTCTTTCATAATGTTTTTAACTGCTCTCTTGAGGGGAAAAGGGCACATTGTGGATTGCACAAAGTACTGTCATCACATGTTTTATGGACGGTTTTGATGTCATGCTGCATATAGTATGGCACCAAGAGCCCAAATACACAGGAATCCAGCTGAGACAGCAAACTTTCAGTGCCAGGAGAGAGCTAAGGCTGAGCTGTCACTCTTATCTCTAGTTTCCTCATTTTCATGACTTAAGAAATAATTTCTTTTGCAGACATCAAAGATTATGAAGTATTAATAAGATCTTTCACTACTGGAATTTGAACCAAAGAATATGATTCTGGCCTTCATGGAGTTGTGCACATCTAGCTTTAATAAGTGAGATCTGGACAGGAAGATATGTCTAATTCAGTTCCTACATGCCCTGAGTGTCTTGTGGCTTCTGCACACTTGTATATATGCTAATGTAGGTAACTCTGGGACTGGACAAATCTTAAATGTAATTAATTATTTTCTCAAAGCAAAGTAAGGTTTTTGATCTTCTTCTTGGTCTAAATCTGTTTGTGCTGGCATAGCAACAGTGTGTGTGCTGAAGGCATTCACTGGCTATGGCTGCTGTAACATGGCACCCCTTGGTTCATGAAAGGATTACGTTGCATCCTTAAACTTTGGTACACCATATATCTTAGATTTTGAAAAATTTGGGCAGTGTCATGTAAAGTTAACAAATACAGTATCAACAAGAAATATCAGAAAAGAGAAGGCTTTAGTTTCTGATTATATTTCTCTACAGTTGATACATTGAGGTGAAGGAAGAATGAACCTGGTTTTGGGAAGGATTTCTTTTTGAGTTTTATTTCAGAAAGATAAAACCAGGTTGATATGAGCAAGAGGAAGGGTGGGGAAAAATTTTCAGTGATTAGGGAAAAGGAAAAGATATGGAAGAAAAATGATGGACTGATAGATATCAGACAGAGGTAACAAAACTTTGCCTCTTACATCTGAAGTTTCATTGGTTATAATATTCCTTTCCAGTTCTTAACTTAAACTTACGAATTTTATAGGGCAGTGTGGGTAAAGCAAAATCTCCATTACACTTTGAATCTATTCCATTAATTCTGTACAGCAAAGAAAAAGGAAGCGTGAACATGCACACAATCACACTCTAATGCTTCTCAGATTTTTTTAAATGGCATTTTTTATTTTTTCCCTTCATTCTGTCAGTGAAAACTTTTGTGTATTAGAGGTGTTGAGCTTACAAAGAAACACTTGAAAATATATCTAAAGAAAGCAAAAGTATTTGCACAGAAAAGCACAGCAAATTGGAAAGAGAATGAATTCCCTTTCCAAATCAGGAAATCAATCCTTTGTTAAAACAAACAAACAAACCCCCAAACAAACAAAATCCCCCACAAACAAAACCCTCAAACAAACACCATGCCGTGAATCACTCAACACTTGTCAAAGAAACTTTTGGCAGAATTTTGGATTTTTGATCTCTGCTCCCTGTCAGCCCTTGTGAGTTTACAAGACTTGGCATCCTAACTTGCTATTTTTCTTCCATACTCTTCCTTCTGAATAGTCCAAGTCTATTTCATGCCTTTTTTTTCTTTTTTATTTGACATATACATCCTTCCACCTGTCAAAACTTGAATGCCTAGATAGTCTGGCGTGATAAAGGCCTGAGGAAAAAACACATTTGAAGATTATCATGCCATAAGCTTAAACATAAGGTCTACAATAAACATTTTTTTGCTCTAACTTCTGATTTGTGTTTTTTCTGGTATTTTCATCATCAAGAGTTCAGAAATTCTAACAGGAATGGAGTAGCTTTAGAATTAAAATACTGTGTGCTTGAGGAGGAACATATGGATTTTTTCAGATGTTTTGTTGTTTTGGTCTTCACAGGGCTTTCTCAAGAACTGCAATAATGCAAACGCCAAAATCAGGTCTGCTGAAATTGAATTTTTCCTCTTCTATCTATGGAAATGCAATTAAATAGGACAATACAAAGAAAATCCTATTATTTAAAACTGCTTTCATTCCAGTTTGCAGTTTTGCTTTCATTCCACAAAGTCCTTTTCTGATCAATGTGGGGTCACATGAAGACAATAAAAAGAACAACTCTGGAATGTGCCTTTGACATCACAGAAACTTGAGCTCTGCAGACCATACTGATTGCCTGAAGTAGTGCATTTCCAAATGGAAGCATAAAGCAGAATGGGAATGATATGCCAATTGGAAAAATCAGTAGCAGTTATGCTTACACAGAACTACAGATAAACAAACTGCCTCATTTGTATTCTACAGCAACTGGTTTAACTGAAAAGAAGTTGTGGGGTTTTTTGGTCTCTCTGTGTATGTGTGTGTTTCTCTAAACAAAACATTTCCTAACAACACAAGTGACTAACTTAGAATGGAAAGTCTGTTGAATCTTAATGTTGGTTCAGATTTTGGATGCACAGAGTAAACAAACTAAAGGCAGGACAATTTCTCATGGAATTCAAATGTACCTTACAGCAGATGACTCTGATGTTGAATATGTGAACACATGTGGATTCGAACATATGAATATTTAAGGTAAGGAATGTTTAGAAAAACAAAGAAAGCACAAATGTCAGTGTGATATCAGTCTGTAGGTTTTGTGTCATTTAATTTACCATGATCCAGTCAAAATCTAAGAATGTCTGAACCTATTCTGACCTAAGCTATTACTATATTCTGATACCTTCATTAAATTAGGCATTGAAGGATTTATTGTACACTTAAACATGTTTAAGCACAGTTTAATTTTTAGAAACTCTGGGTTAAAATTTCAAGTGTTTAAAATTTTATTGCTTTGCATCAGAAACTAGGGAAACAGGGGAACATTTTGTTGCTCATAGCATCAGAAGAAAACAGCGGTCATAAATAACAGTAATTTTGTCCTTTATTAATATCTACAGTATTTTGCGGAAAAGGTTAGTGAAGAATATAGAAAGGGAGGACTGACTGCCCCTGGAGGGCTGGTACACTGTGGAAAAATTATGACTTTAGAGCAAGAGCTCTAGTGAGGTAAATGTTCTGAAAAGAATCACAGATAGTATAAGGACAGAGAAAGGAACATATAAAAAGAAAGAATTGGAATTCAAAGGTATAAATTAAATCAGCTTTGGAAAAGTACACCTTTAAAATGCCTGTGAAATAAATTGATTTGGAGAAAGAAAAAGGCTTTTCAAGGTTGTAGAAAGTTTGATTCAAATTTTGTTTATTCTGGCATCAGCTTTTTAAACTTCTATGAGTACACGATAGACATCCTAGAGCTTCCTCTTTCCCCAGAAATTTCACCTGTGATCAGAATGCTTAGTCACAAAAAATTGAGGGGATTTTTTTGGCGTGTTTTGACTGTGCTTTTTCTTTTGTGGTTTGTTTGTTTGTTTTTCTATAATATATTAGTCATTTTAGTCCTAGAAGTACAGAATGATAGGTGGTTAACTTCACCCACGTAAGTAATCTTATAACTAATCACTCTTCTTAGATCTAGGTAATGATTTCACTTAGAACCAAGACTAAGATTCCACAGAACATGGAGAATTGTAAGCTGTAAAATAAAGATGTTATATTCAGTATGTTATGCTCTGAAACCAAACAGATTAATAATGTAATTGCCTTAAAAACAGACACAAGTAAGAAAAAGTGAAAGTTCACAAAACTATTGAGGATGGTTCTAAACTACAGTTGTAATAGCCAATTTTTTATAAGATATGCACTTATAATTTCAATGACTGTGGGGGCTTGCCTGATTAAAGCAGCTCATGATATAGACTATAAAACACAGCCCTGTATGGTGTTTTTTAAAAGATAATAAAATATAAAATAAATCAGTATAGAGATTTGATTAATGAACAACTTCTCCAGTAAAGTTAATTAATGATTTTTTTAAGGCAAGGAAGTAACTTAAAATCTATCTTTAATACCAATAGGTGGACAGCCCAAAACAGTTTTTAAAGTTTGAAAGTTTTAAATATCACAAATTATCTTCTACCAAAAAAAGTATCATTCATGAAATGTTACTCACTTTTTTCTCTTCACTGATTAGTGGCTTGGATACCAAACTTTTCATTTTGTCACATATAGGTCTCTAGTTGTTTTGAAACCCAATCAGGACAGAATGTCCAATTTTTTGGGATTATATAATTCTGAAATTTCTTATCAAAAATGTAATGGCACTCCTTAGCTATTTAATATGTCTTTTTTTCATGTGCTTCTTTGCTTTTTATAAAAACATAATATCGATAGGAAACGCCACATTCAACTCAGAGTTGTATGTGTAAAACTGGCTGTAAAGTAAAAAAAGATATTTAGAGCTAGAAAAATGAAATAATTATACATTAAGAAATAATAAACTAAACATCCTTGATTACACAACTCTCTAGTGCCTTCTTCACATGCTGCAGGCTGTTTGTTATTCTTTAAAAAAACCCAGGGATCTTGGGAGGCTGTTTACATAATTACATTTTTAATTAGGACTTTATTAGTTTAAATAAATGTTGATATTTCCATATGTCCATGGTGGTTCTTCAGCTGTTTGTTAACTCACAGAATGTTAAGAGTACTGATCTGTGCTGGAGCTTTGCACTGCCTGGACCAAGGCAGCCGCACGAAATGAGTGACTTCCATACAGTTGTTATCAAAATAAAGCATTTAAAAAAATATTATCCAGAGGAACTAGGGAACCACTCATGTGCTCAGCAGAGTAGAGGATGAGATCTTCATTAATTTTGATCATGAAGGTAAAAGCCTTTGTGGTGCAATCCAACATTTAATCCATCACAGGCTGAGCAAGGTGGATTTGTTTAAACAAGCAGGTGGGCAGCACAAGAAACTAGATATCAGATTGCAAACATCAACCTCTTACCCAGACACGAGCTGGAAATAGTACAAGTGACTTGCAGTAAAGTTGAAAATGCTCAGTGTAAAATCTGTGACACAAGCAGTGTACAATCTTATAACACCATTTTGTTAAATCACTTGCTGGTTTGTAACGTCAGGACCTGGAGGAATGGAAGACTCTGTTGTGGGAATGCCTTAGCCTGNGATTCATCCCCTTCAGATCTGCATGGCATTTTATAGACTTCAGACTCATAGCAGAAGGGCATGGGCTTGCTTCATCTCTGTGCAAACAACAAGCCATGCCAGGGGTATGGCAAGTTAAAGCATTAGTTTTTCATAGTTCAATGGAAATAAGAAATTTGGTGCTTACAAAATACTTTCTGCTTATTTCAGTTTTTGCCACTGAATAAAAATCAATACAGGACCTCATTGACATTTTCCTAAACTCAATAAGAAACATCCTTTGTTGCTCTTGGTATCCCATGTATCATGAGCAGGGCCAAAACTTCCTGGCTCACTCTCTTCAGACATTCTAACAGATCTCATGCTTTGATATTAAGAGATTACAAAAGACCAGACCCAAAGTGGACCTATTTTGTAAACAGCTATGAACCTGCAGCATCCCAGTGCTCCCAGGGACTAGTTTGTTTGTGCTTAAAGTTCAGAACTTCTACATACGGCACTGGTATTTGCCAGTCTGAATTGTGTAATTCAAGGGAGGAGCACCAATGGCTATTTTTATCTTTCTACTGAATGTGAAGACATGCAAGTATCCATTCCATTTTCATGTTCTTTGTCATTTTTGATGTCTGTAGGTGGGCTGGCCTGGGTTTGAGAGCAGCTAGCACACATCCATCCTGTTTCTGGCTGATGACTCATTTAGCAGACTGCAGTGATGTGTCCTACCAAGTCATGAGTGCTTAGATGAGTAGGAGATTGCAGCAATCATGGGCTGTGATGGCAGATCTTCTCAGTGGTGGCCAAGAGCGCATCAAAACTGACTGCACAGAGAATATTGAATTCAGATCAAAGTCTACCCATGCTTGCATAGCACTCATGGACAAATCTGAAGATACCTAACAGAGTCCTCAAAGCTCCAGTACAAACACTCTGGCCAAGAGTTTTATATCTTCTATCACTGCGGTGCAGGACTGCAGAATAACTTTTTTCTCATAGCTAAGAATCATCACAAAATTCAGCACTGTCTGGTCCCAGAACAAGGTACTACTCTGACTTTGTCTTTTCTGCTGTAAATACATTGCAAAAGGTAGATTAAAAATTAATAGTACTTTTCTTCAGCACAAAACATCCTAACCATCCAAGCTGTCATTCTGCACATGGTGTTGTCCCGAGAGGATTAGCAAGTGTCATACAAGTTACGCAGTCTGGTGTAAACCCCTCCACCAGAAGGAGAAAGATGCAGCCTCACTCTGTTTCTCCCTGGTGAGTTGGACGGGCAGGCCTTGTGTCTGTCATCATTTGACACTGAAGTGTTATCGCTGCCATAAACAGAGTGCTTATGAATGTCTATATATAGAGCAAGAGCTCTTTTGGGGATGGACATTTTTTCTGTGCTGGTTGACACCATGGCCACACTCATGAGACATTCTTAGCTGCCTGAAAGCCTGTAGAGTTGCGGCGGTGCTGGTAAGCGGTGAATAATGATAAGAAGCATCAGGTCTGTGGAACAAAGGAAATTTGAGTTACAGGTTACAATTACAAATGGCTGGCATGCAGAATAAGCCTTGCTAGCTCTTACTTGCTAAGTAAACCAAACATTCATGGTTATAAATCTTATTAGACTGACAGTTGTGTCATACTGGTGACTGAAAGAAGCTAAATGCTACTATAATGGGACCTGGTAAGACTCACTTCCAAAATATGTTTTATTACATTTTGAAATAGCTTGTATTAAACGAAACAATGAGGGATTTAATTACTTCAAAGCCTGTTGATTCATGAATTATTATCATAATTCATTATAATTAAAAAACAATAGCTTTTTAGTACAATATTTGGCAGCTGACTCATGTCAGGATTCAGCTGGTGCCTTACATAACATAATGCAGTGATTGAGACAGCATAAATCATGCAGCACTGAATATCTGAGAAATATACATCCACAGTGGTAAATAACAGCATGTTGCATAGCAAAAAATCAATATGAAATCAAGTATCAGTTTCCTATTCACACAGAAAAAAACACTGCATACACAATTACTTTTTCTGCTGTTGCTCACAAATTTCCTTGCTATTTTTTATATAAGGATTTCTTTCCAACCCTGCCACCTCTCATAAACAAAACAACTGTGTCGGTAGGTAGTTTTCACTTACCAAATAAGACTTGAGCCCCTTATATTGTTTTACCTGCTGTTATAATTAGGCCCAGGAGAAAAGAAAGGCAGCTCCTTTACCTCTCTCTCATTGTGTCATCTTATTTGTATCAAAACTGAAAATATCCCTTATAGATGCAGAGTACTGTTCTGTAGCAGAAACCAGCAGAGTCATTAGGCTGAACAGAGACTGACCCTTTTCCTGCTGTGCCGACTTTTCAGCACGTATGGCATTACTCCACATTTATTATGATTTAAAATGTATGTGGTGTGTGCTTCTTGCGCTGCTCAAAACCAAATCCATTTGAACCATATGGAAAGATCCTAGAATAACGATGTTAGTGCATTTTAGGTTGCATTCCATAAATGAATTTTATGCCAAAGTGTTTCTTACATGAAGAGATATGAGAGAAAATTGATAATTTTATGCTACACCTAAGGAATGCTCTGTTAGAAAACCTGAATCCCAGGCTTTAGTTGTTGGAGCTTTGTTTTCATGTGGGCTGTAGGCTCAAATCCCTGGCTATCCTCTGTGTCCATGTGTTGGCTCTCACTCTGATGCTAACCCGCTGTGAGCCTGGAAAGGTGAAACTCTCTCCCCCCTGGCCGCCCCCAAACTCGTCAGGCCAGCCCAGTCTTGGGGGGCTTCAGAGGGGAGATGTTTCAGAAACCAGGCGAGAGATCCACAGAGGCTCAGTTTCCTTATGTTTATTCTCAGGGATGAAGGAGGAAAAAGAGGAAGAACAATGGCGGAGCCGGGTTTTGTCTGGGGTTCGGTAGGTGTGGGTTCTTGGCCCCGGGCCAATGGGATACAGAAAGGAAGGAAGGGTCAGGCTAACACAGTTACAGCTTGTGGGGGTCTCTTGGGAGGATCATACCATTCCCCAGGGAAATGTAACAGAAAGGGAAACGGAGTGGGGCTGGCTAGGCAAGAGGAAACCTAGAACGTGTTTGACTTCTCCCCTGCAGGCAATATATGCCCAGCTGGACTGACTCCCATGGCTGCACACAGACAGGGGTGGCTATCGAAGTAATCTTCATTTAGCCCCCTTCATTTTAGTAAAACCTGCTACTGCCTTATGTGAACTCTGTGCTATTCATCCATGAGTAATGGAAAGGAAGATGCATCTTTACTGATGTGTGTCCAAGACCTGCTGTAATATAAATATAAATGTGAATATAATTGTAATATAAATGCATAGCAGATTAAACACAACAAGGAATATTAAGGACAGCAGTTCGGTACGAAATCACAAATTAATTAGCTCTCATCATCTGTTACAATTTCTTCAATTGCCAATGACCTCTACTTTACTTCGCTCGTGGTATCTTCTTGCCTCTGGCAAAATCACATGGAAAATTACAGAGATGCTCTGTTGTCCAAATCATGATCTCTGTCTTTGCTTTGAAGTGACATACATTTTCTGCTAAAACAGTAATGACTCATTAACAGACTGAGATGCACACTGATGGTGAAATCCAACATGTTCATAGTTCATGAAGTTGTCAAAAATCTTTTCCAAACCAGGCTATTTCTGGCACTATATTAATTTTCATTTTAAATAGGTACTCCTACATTGAAGACATTTGACAAATCTACATTTGAAAGGTTTTGGTGACTTCCCAAATTGGCATATGAATGCCTGTAATTTCTGATTTATGACCTGAAGTCGAACAATCCCTCAAAATACTAAAGTAAAAAACTGTCAATGGTAATTTACTGTAGTCTGTGTGTTTGAAAATGTGCAGGACACAAACTTTAAAACAGGCATAAGTTGATTTATTATGACATCTTTTTAAGCTACATTGTCAGACAAAATGGTCTTAAAATGAGAAAATACTGCTCTTAGCTACTTAATTTTTATTACTACTCTTAGCTACCTCATTTTATTTTATTTTCATTTTAAGGCTGAAAAGTTAATATTAATGATTCCCAGTGACCCAAAGTGTAACAAATATTATTTCTAGGCTTCATTGTGTTAAAATAAGAAAATGTCTTATAATGTATTTTACTTGAACTAATTTTTTTGTGGTGGCTGTGTTTGCAAGGTAACTGAAACATGTCAATAGGCATTGAGGCACAGACCTCAAAAATGCAGCGCACAAAAATGTCAGTAACATCAACAAAAAAGATGGGTAGTTGGATTCTGTGGGAATCTTCCAGTCCTCATTCAAAGCAACTCATTCATTGCTTTTTGCTGGTGAAGAATCCACATGGAAAGGTATTAAATGTGGAAGCAGTGCCAAATGCTCTCTGATGTAAAAGGTAACAGAGAACAAGTCCAACAAGGTCTTCCCTGGTGTATTTAAAATGTGCACAGATGCGTGTAGGCTGTCAGGGGTCTCTTGCAGAAGAGCCTGACACAGAGTCCCGGAGGAAGAAGTGGGTCTGTGAGGAGCCTGAGCTCAGCCTGCATTTGTGGTGGTTTAACCATGCAGTGCAAAGCTTCAGGCCTTCTGTGCTCAGTGGTGGCATGCATACAGCTGACTCAGAAAATCGGATGCACTTCATCTGTTCCGTGCCTTGTGTTCCCAGGGACAGTGTGGATATAGCCTGAATCTAAATGAGAGCATCTTGTTGAGGTTTTGGGAGAGTTCCTGGGAAACAAGATATTATACATGCCGGAAAGAGTCTTAATATGACATCTAGTAAACTATAAGTATCAGGAGGTAGTGAAGAAGTGGGACTCAGAATGATGTGTAAGAGAAAAGGGATATTGTGGATAGGAAGAGGAAGGCATGATGGTTGAGAGAGTGTAGGACGAACTTGCAATTGATGAAAAAGAAACCTAAAATCCTGGAAGGTTTAGTGATTACACTAAGATATTTATAGAGAAAACTTATCATTTGGTGTAAAATAGTGAAAAACCAGCAGCAAAACTATCTAAATGTGTGAGAAAGGTCAGATTTTCAGAAAAGAAAAATGTCTTCTGCTAGACCAACTGCTGGAAAAGAAGATTGGATTTTGGATATGTGAGGTCTTTGTCAAAGGGAAGTTTTGAAGTTCTTTACTATTATTTTTTTCTGAAGAGAACCATTATCAATTGTTTCTCCATGTAGAATAAAAATAGATGATAAAAATCTGGTCACTGATCAGCAAATGAAATTAAGTCAGTTAAGTGGAAAAAACAACTGTCTAATTCTTGAAGAAGAGAAGTACTAGAAGTGAAATAGTGACATTGTGAATTGCTTTCTTTTGGAGGTCTTTTAAAAATAGTTTAAACAAACATGCAGCCTCTCTATCCAAGACATATTAGTCAGTCTTTCAAGGTCCCTTCTAGTCCTATTTGGAAATTCACTCAGTGGTATGGTTGAACTCTGATTTTCAAAGACATGTTCATATGAGTGTTTCCTTATTCTCTCTTCCCTTTTAACTAATAGCTGCTACCTGCTGATTTCTGCGATTTTTGCTGCTATCAAAAAGAAATTAAATGTTCAGTAAAATTTTAATGCTGTAATCTACATGCAACAATTGGAACACTGTTAAATTATTTCAAGCTGTTCCCATAAACATGTGGAACACTGATAATTATGTGACCAAATCCATCAAAGTGATAAGGTTCTTGCTGAGCGTACAGATTCTCATGTGAAAGCCAGTATGTTGCGAAGGAGGGAGTGAGCAGATTTTCACAACCAAATTTCCAGACTAAAAAAACCAAAACAAACAAGAAACAACACTGAGAGGCAAAAATGAAACTCTCTACATGAAGTGAACTAGTACAGAAAGTTCCAGAAGAAGATGTATCATGGAAGAAAAGCCAAAGAAAGGGTCAAAAAGTAAACATGTTTTGTTTTTATTTTATTTCTTAGATGAGTGCTTCTATGTTCTCTGGGGAAGAGTGAAATGCCTCAAGGGATTTCTTTTAGTGCTTGAAGAACAGCTTCTCCATTATTTTACGACTCCACTCACCAATTTCATTTTGGTTTTTTAAAATCAAAAAATGTAGGTATCTTATACTGCAGATATCCTGATTATAAAAAGCAATCCCCAGATGTTGCAGATATAACTTGTAATACAACAAACTGCATATACATACATATATACTCATATATGTATGAGAAAGAAACAACCAAAATACTGGGGTTTGTGCTCATAATGTAACTCTTGCAAACTCCTGCCTCTCTTCTGTCTTTACCAGCCCAGCCTCATGAATTTTAAGGTTTGCCCTAAAGCCCAAGACTTTTGACTACATGTACCAATTACAATGGTCAGAAGCCTCATGGAGAAAGACCTGTCAGAATCCCTTTTTTCTAGACCACTGTAGCATTTTCCCGTGTTCCTCTGCTGAAAGCAACACAGCAGTGCTTGATATACAGATAAGGCACTGACAACCTTACCTCTGTTTAGATAAATAATATATTATAACTTAAGGACTAAGCTTCAGCAGCAGGTGCCAGCTTTACATCAGCAGGTACCCAAGACATCACAGAAATGGATGTTTGTAGCAGAATCTTCTTCCCTTTGATCAATGTCCTTCATTCCTTGCAGCTTCAGTGCAGTTCATGTTACCTTACTCCCTTAGTTCCATGAGACCGTGCCAGGGTTCTAGCCTAGACCCCTCAGGCACAAACCAACTTTCAGTGAGGAAACTTCTCACCTTCACCACATGCTAATCAGGTAAAGCAGACAGAATCACTGCTGATTTTTGACTGCCACCCAGAATTTTGTGATTAGGAACTGTGGTCCATGCACAGGATTGGAAACAGTGATCATCAAGGCAGGTGTGCTTTTAACCATCTTTTCCAACAAGAATCAAAAAATTCATCCTATTTTCAGTGTCAGAGTCAATTAAAGAATAGTTTTTTGTTATATACATCCCAGCCACTCAAGATTATAATCTGATTACACCAGATTGTACGGTACCCCATTGCTCATGGCTGGTTGAACACCTGATAAGCGGCCCAGACACACTCATTAGGTAGAGTCAGCATTTGCTTAACTTTCAGGAACCTCGTTGAGATTTGCATGGACTGGTGTTACATGCCATTCCCAATTCTTTCTTTGACAGGTGTTGACACTACTGCTCTGGACTCTCTGATCCTAAAGCCTGTGTCCTGTAGCTACTGAATAATGGAACGAAGTCTGGGGTTAGGGCAGAGCCACCTGGATTCCCTGATGTAGAGACAGATACTCTAGCTTTCATCTTGCAGCTGAGGATTAAATTGGGCATGGAGAGACACAGAGAACTCTGTTATGTGATGGGAAGATGTATTTGATGTACATATCCTCCTCTGGTTTCATCCAGTCCTGCAGCTTAGGCATCTAAACCAGATGAAAGTTCCTGCTTCAACTATAGAATGAAATCTTGTCTCTGCATAGAATAAAATTTAATTTCTCAGCATTTTACAATACCTGTAGTTTAAGAAGCTACTTTGCATATTTTGAATAACAACAGGGTACTTTAGTGGTTTATGGTTGTTTCAGGTCATAAAGCATAATTTAAAAGTGAAATTTCACTGGGAATATTAAAGCTCAACAAATTTTTCATGGGAGAAAGAGTAGATTTTAATTTCAATTAGCCATTACTAGTGTTAGCATTTTATTCACTGTAGGTTATTTTGTAGTTCCTCTCTTATTAGCCTGTGATTGTGATCTCTCTGGGCAAATATATTGCTTGTGTCAGACTTACTGTAATTTCTACCTTTTATGAGACAAGTCTGGGTTATATCAAAGGCTATTAGGAATGTTCTTTTCCCAGTCTGCAAACCCAGAGAATTTTATACTGCTTGTAGTGCTGCTAGAACAATGCTCCAGAGAGGCGTGAGGTGGCTTTGAGTCAATCATGCTAATTGTTTCTGTATTTTGCTAAGCTACTGCTATCTTCAGTTGCAATTAACATGACATCTGGCAAAGCACTGGGCTGGAACATTG